>JAECUM010076173.1:0-14208 GCA_016617855.1 Megalonaias nervosa | reverse complement strand
CAATACTAGAATAAACCTGCCAAAGGCGAGGGGACATCTCAGAAGGTATGATTAGTCAATGTACCTCTAAAGAATATCACACGGCAAAGTCGTTTTCGCTTTCCTGACATCTGAAAGTGAAGTTTACATTTTTTAGGCGACTTATTCGTCCACTTCGCCTGGTAGCGTGACCCCTGATAAAGCTTTTCATCTCTGTTAGTATTTTGGACTCTTTAATTTTGTGTATGCCCATCTTTTAAGGCAGAGTGTATTATGTTTTGATGTTGTCCATTAATCTGTTAACAAATTTGTTTCTGCTCAGTGATTTAAGCTGTCCATGATCTACATTTACCAAATTTTGTACATGACTTACCCATGGAGTAAGGAAAACCCTATTGATTTTGGGGTCAAGAGGATAAGGTCATTTATTGAAAGAAGAAAAATGGTTTCTGCACAATAACTGGAGTTCTTCACCAACTGTATTTATCAAACTTTGTGGATGGCTCATACTTGATGCGCAGAAGAATGATCTTTACTGACCTGGTGACACTAAATAATTTGGATAATTCTTGAAAAGAAAATATGATATTTTTGGTGCAGGTGATAAGCTGGCTTCAGAAGAGAACACAATTCAGTACTTATTTCCATGGTAAATTGCACAATGGGGATGACATGTCGTAACTAGTCTTTGAAAATGTAATCCACTTTAGATATTTTACTTCAGTAATATCTTCACTTCAGCTTTTCTTGATTGATTTTAGTGCAAGATATATAAATGATCTAGAAATCTTTGAAAACAATACTGTCACACCAGTCATAAGAACACCCTGTCTGCAAACAAAATATGATCTCTTAAGACAGGTGCTCATTTACTAGAGGTCACAGGATTATACCTAAAATTTATCTATATGTTCATAATCTGGACTTAAAATGACAAGTGTCCTTTACTGTAAATAGATTGTTCTTGTTTCTTTAAATAATCTGTTTACAGAGTGGGACTGGTACTTTGAAATTGACTGGTTACCTGCGAGGTCGTGCCCTCTCTGTGAATGGATTGGTTCACCTACCTGGATGGGGGAACTTCCAGATGTTACAGATAGATGCTTCTGAAGATCCCCACCCACTCAGCTCTAACAACAAGCCAAGGAAAAAGATAACAGAAAGTCAGGTAGAGTAATGATTTATTGCATTAAATGAATATACATTTTATGAGGGTGAGTGGTTCTTTAAAAGAGAATGAGGGTGAGTGGTTCTCAGAAAGAGGTACATGCCAGGGATTTTTAAACCTACTTGCCTAACTTCCAGGAGAAGCTCAAATTTGGCTCAGGCAAGCTCAAGTTTCCAGGATACTTGCCAATGGGCTTGTCCCAAAAACTGACGGAGAGAGAGAAAAGAGGGCTGTGTTCTATTCATAATACTTAATTTCTGAATTTCTGCAGGTTTTATACCCTGCAATCATCTCCCCACAGAACACACATAAACACCTTCATTTAGTGTTTATATGGACCACAGCGTAACCAGCTTTTATATGCCTGCTTTAAGGGCATTACGACCATCTGTTTGCCATTTTGTTTTTGCATAATTACTAGAGTTTTCTGCCATCAGCCATTACCGGACCAAACTTGCATTTGGGGAAAGAAAGAAACCTATTGATTTTGTACTACAAAGGTCAGAAGTCAAGGTCACATGAAATGAAATTAGAAAAACTGTCTTCACATAATAGCTTCACTTCTATAACATATATCTTTACAAAACTTTATAAATGCTTGCATTTGAAATAAGAAAGATATATATTGACTTTGGAATGAAAATGCTAAAGTAAAAGGTCACATTGACTCCAAGAATAAAAATGATTTCTATATGTTATCTTGAGTTCTTTAACACCTACATTTGCAAAAATTTGTAGATGGTTTACATTTGAGATAAGGAAGACATCTGTCCATGTTTGGATGACTGCCTGTTCATGTTTGGATGAACAGGTCAGTGGTCAAGGTCATAAGGACTAAAAGAAGGAAAAATGGTTTCCACAAACTACTTAAGTTCTGTACTACATGCCTTGATTAAACTTTGCAGTTGGCTTGCATCTGAGACAGGCAAGACACCTGTTGATTTAGGTGTTTAAAGGGCAAAGGTGAAGGTTAGACAGGAAATGGTTTCAACAAGTAACTCGAGTCCTTGCAACAAGCCATGCAACAAGTGGCTTGCATTTGAGGCAAGAATGACACCTGTCAGTTATGGATACATTGGTGAAGGGTCAAGGTCACAACTGAAGGAAGAAAAATGGTTTTGCAAAATAACTTAACATAATGTATGAACAATGTACAGTTTATGGTACTCTTGTTTGCATACCTGTGTACCTAGAATCATGAAACTGGGGGGATGCGTATTGATAAGTACTGCACCATCATCACAAAATAGACTGTAGTGACCCAAATTTCACATTTAGTGACTTTGGTAACATTTTGAGTTTTAAGTTTATTTCTTGATTAATGTTAATGGTAGAATCATCAAACTAGATCATTGTATACATTTCTGTTAGTATCAGACCCTTATGACAGAAGAAAGCCTTTGTGACCTGCATTTTACATTTTACTAGCTTAAGTTTTTGAGTGAACTCATGACCAAATAGCTTTTTTGCATGCTGTTATACCTGGAATCATGAAACTTTGCAGTGGAATACTTCACTCTCATTACATCACTGTTACTAATGTTTCATTCCTCTCAGACTTGATTGCTAATTGATTGTGTGCATCTCTGTTAGAACCACCATAAAACAAAAGAAGGTCACTGTGATCTACATTTCACACTTAAGTTCAGTGTTTGCATTTAGCTTATGACTATATTGTGGTCTGTTTTGGTAGACTATGTTGCAGACTATCCCATCTAGAGTCATGCACCTTGGTGAGGTAATGCATCTTGATGAATTAAACACTTTCATTGAAATGTTAGTCAATACAACCCATATTTTAAACTTTTATTTGATTTTCATTTCTCAGGCACTGCTTATGCTAGAATCATGAAATTGATGATACTGTGCCTCTCAGTTAATACCACTCTCTTACAAGAAAAGAAGCTTGCATTGACCAATATTTGGCTGTAGTTGATTTTTGCCTTTAGCTCATGACCATGAGTTTTGTGCATGCTCTGTGCATACTGTCCTACCTAGAATTATGATTTTGGTGGGGCATGCATCTTTGATAAGTACTACATCCTTATTCAGACATGATTTTTCTCTGTTTTAAAGCAGAATTCTGCATTTCTTCTTATGAGAAAAATCACATTTTTGATGTCCATTTTTTATGTCATCTCCAATCTGGCTTTAATAAAAAAACAGTCTGTCTGGTCCCATTCTGCAACATTCCTTCATTCCATATGTTATTTAACAAACAATCATTGTTAACAGTATTCTGATTGGTCAAAAGCTTCTACTCATCCAGTGAATCTTCGTGTAACGGAAACTGATGGAAATGGAGAGAATGAAGAATGCTTATAAAACATGGCTTCTCAAGTTTTTGAGAGAACAAGACTCCAAAGAGTTTGGATAAAAGTTTGAAAAATGTGTGGAGATGGGAATGGCTCAAGCAGAAATTCTACAGAAATTTAGTTTGTCAGTTCATAATAAAACTGAATGCCAGATGATGGCATTTTGTGATCTTTGAAAGAAAACTTGAATTATGCTAATAGCGGTTTTTAGATATTAGAACAGCAGCTAGCGATCATGTCGCAACCTTGATGTGGTAGTAGTAGGGGTACTAATATTAGTATTAGTACAGCAGACAGCACATCTGAAAGAAGCTATGTACAGAGAAATTGAATATCAGAAGCACACATTACAGCCAATACATGGAGATGTTTGAAAGGGAAAAAAACATGTTGAGAAAAAAAAGAAAAGATTGAACACTGAGCCAAAAATGTCACTGGTGACAGAAAGGAAACGAAAGAAATTTTCCTCAAGGCTGCAGAAAGAGCATATTAATATCAATAGATTGTGACCATTGGGGGCAAGAGACAAGTAATTCTATGTGGTAATTTGTATATAGTTGATGCATTTGGGTGTTTTATTTTACAGATTGTTTCTGAAAAGAGGAATGAATAATATTTGCTGCAAAAATTTACAAATTATTGTGACTGAACTACTGTGTGAACACGGACATGCATATGAAATAACTTTAGTACTAATATTATTGGAGAAGAATTTGATATGACAATAAATATTGTGAAATACTTAGGTTGAAAAATTTTGGTTAAGTTTGTTAATTTTTCGAACGATTATATTGTTATATATATATATATATATATATATATATATATATATATATATATATGATAAGGTTCACCAGGGGCACTTTTTTGTGATTGTAAAAGGCATTTTTGGGCACCTTCACCCCCGGATTGGGGGTGCTGCCCCTCGAGACTTTGTTAGGAGAGGACATGCAAATGCCCCTTTGTATTTTTTCAGTTATTTTATGGAGGACCAAAATCATGTCTGATTATTGCAAAAAACAGGTTTCTGTGACCTGTATTGTGTGCCTGAGCATTTAAGGTTAATTTCTTGGATGTTGTTTATGTCTCTATGATGAAACTTGGTAATTAGATGAACCTCTTTTAGTACTGCACATGTACAACCAAAGAAGGTCATTTTGACATAAATTTTATGACTTGCTAACACATGTGATGTATTTGTGTTTAACTCATAACCAGAGATACTTCCGTGAACTATACATTCAAACTGACACAGAAGGCTCATTCAGGTCAGTCATTTGCAAAGTATTAATAAGGTAAACTTTTTGTATTGATAACTTTACATGGTATTTTTTTATGATGTTATTAATAACAGGTTAACTGTTATTCTACGCATGAATGTATGTATTTGAAGATTGGACTGTATGCATTTCATGTGAGGTTTTGTGTGTAGTGGATCATCAGGGCAAATGCATGAACTATTTGTGGTCATACTGGGTGTTAATCCAAGACTGTAACTTGTAAAATCTGACTTCTAAGGTGGACGATAATAGCTTTTGAAGCAGATTTGATGAACAGTGATTTGAAGATAAAAAGATGTCTGAATCTTATCAACTCATTAATGTAACTGTACTTTGATATCATTGAAAAGAATTTTATTTATTGTTATATGTCTTTTATTCTCCAGTGGCTAACATTTTGATGTAAACATCAGTTTAGTATGAGTTAGTTTTCTGCATGATAACTAATGTTTACAATGGCCACTTGAGACAAGGCAGAGGTGATCAATGTAATCATAAATTATATTCTAGTTTTGTTGCTTTCAAATAGTCTTTCAGTAACATCTTGTAAATTCAACTATATGCTTGGTATACTGATTGGAATTTACTCAAATTACCTCAAAGTTTAAACAAATAAAATAAGGACCCCATGTAAAATGATCCACCTGTAAAGAAAGTAGGACTCTCCTCATAGTTAGAGTCCTCTGCATGAAAAACATGATACCCCAATTATTATTCACCACATCGGGTCATGATTTACAAGTTTGCTATTAGATACACAATTTTTAAGTTTTGGGGATGTTACTTTCCTCTACAATAAATCGTCAGGATGTTGAGATGGACACAAGGGATGAGGCTGGTGACGGGGATGAAGTGCGTATTCTGGAGAGGGCTGACCCCTCCTGCCAACAGTCCCTGCAGTCTGAAGTGGTCCCTGACCTCATGGAGGGGGAACAGACTTGGCCCACAGAGGAAGAACTGGCACAGGCTGAAGGTAAACATTTTATAATTGACCAAGACTGATATCAAAGGCCTAGCTTCTAGGCCAACTGTTGGCCAGATGTGTATGATCTGTCCAAAAATTAAATCTGTGGAAGGCTTTACTGCAGATGAATAACAAATTGAGCAAGCATATCTCATATAATATTGACTCTATTTCCCATAGTTTAAGATACCTGTCACATGTAAGATACCTGTCACATGGAAGTACAATTATTCTCAATATTGACGGTGAAATATCAGGGGAGAGAAACATATTGAACCTTGACAAATTTCCATGTAATTTTTCATCTACTGTTGCCTTGATATTTCATTCTTTAAAAAAAATGTATCTCTTACTGTATTTGCTGGCCTATAATTTGATGCAGAATATAAGTTGAGTCAACAAATTGGCAAATTTTCCATCCTTCATCCATATGTAAGTCAATGCTGAGTATAAGACGAGGCCAGATCAATACCTCAGATTGTGTTTTTCACTTCGTTCCACACAGCATCGCGAATTTTATCGTATCTGTAACTTGGTAACTTTTCCAGTCAGGATCATTAAATGTAACTAAAAGTACCTAATTTGTTTCACACGAAGTATTGTAAATGTATTATGTACTTTTAGCTACATATAATGACACCTACTTGAAAATTTATTGAGTTAAAGATAGGATAAAACTGTGTGGAATTAAATTATAACTTCCGCATTTCATAAATATTAAAAGTATCACTGTATGCTATTTCATATTACCAGTAATAGGGAAATTGCATCATGAATACAGAGTTCCTGCGCAGGTCTGGAATTCTGGGAAAAGTCTTAAATTTGAAAATTGCTTTTCCAGGCCTTGGAAAGGGCTGGAAAAATTTAAAAATGACTAAAAAGTCTGGAAAAAGCCCTAAATTTTCGTTGTTCCCTTTCACATAATGTTATTAACACTCTTTCCCTTCACTAAGTTTAATTGTCACATTGGGTCCTGGACAAGATATTCTGTCATAGTTCGAACCATGCATCGAGGAAGTTGTACAAATGCACATATAAAATACGGGCTACCTGGACAATCCAAAACGCTGAATCCTAGGGAGGTTCATATTAGATGATTCAGTTCAGCAAATAGGTCTACTGGCTGATGATAGTGATGGCAGTTTATTTTAAAGCTGTGAATGATATCAAATTATTGGAGCTAGAAAAGTGTTAAAAGTGAGAATTTTAGCTGATGCAGCTTTACTGAAATTTAACTTTGAACTGAGCAGGTCACGCATGTGATTAGAACTAGAACTGACATCATTTTGAAAGCTCTAAAATATGTTACACTGCAAGTGCATGTCAACTTTTTGACCAAAATCGGCACACCATATAACAAATTCATAACTTTTCAAACACTAGATATGTAATTTTAATAGGTCTGCTCACCAGCATAAAAGGTGTAAACTTCTGGACTATTCATTTGGCAATTGTTAGCAAAAATCTCTGGACTTATAAACACGGATTAACTCTGTCATATTCTTGAGGAGTGTTTTAAAGTATTGTCTGGATGTTTTATTTACTGCTCAGTTTACAGGAAGAAGAACAAGTGCAATTTAAACAATGAATAGTAACATGGATTTATAGTATTTGATTCACATGGATTATATTTTTTTTGTTGGAGTAAATCAATGCAAGGTAATATCTAATGTACAATTGGGGATGATTTACCGCCAAATTATCCTAGATAGGAATAACATGGGGATATATGTTTTCACTGTCTTCTGAATTCACTTGAAGAAATGTAGGGATATCACAAATTTATTTAATATAGTGTACTATAGAAAGTGTTTGTATTTTTAACATGTTTGCACTTCCCAGAGGCAAGAAAATTGTGATTTCAATTTTTAATCAGCTTTTGGCGTAATATCTTAAGGTTTGTGAGTGGAAAGAGAAAACAAAAACATAAATATGTAATAATGAGAGTAAATCCAAAAAAGTTAACAGTTCTCCTTAAAAATACATTATTCAAAATACATTGAGCATAGCTACATACAGCCTTTTAAGGGTTCAAATTAATTTAATAAATAATCTAAAAATAAAATTATGAAGTAAATATATTTATTTGATCAAAATACCGCTACCAGAATAAGTGATTTAAGAAAGTGAAATGTAAGCAGAGCTTATGTTAGTGAAAAATCTTATTTTGGAGCTAAAGTATCGAAAAGACATTACTTATGAGCAGTGAAAAAATGTACGTAATAAACATAAGGAGCAGTTTCCAAACTTGTTCCAGCTGGCTAAATTAGCTGTGTGTAGGCCCCATCAGAAGGGGCATCTCAGCATAGAACAATATTCATACGCTGGTGACAAACAGATTAACAGAAAAATCAGCAAATTAATGCGTATACAACTAGACGTAACATCTTTTAAAGATTTTGATTTCATTAGGACTCTAACAGAGTGTAGCTGGAAGAAAGATAGATGGATATTGTAGTGTTAGGTATATAGTGAAATATGGCCATTTCCTCCTCTCCCTCCATTTTGTTCTACTCCCCCCTTATTTTCGTAACAAGTGGGTACACCCCACCCACACCCCATTAGATAATATCCTGGCAGCATCTCTGAAGTGAAAGCACTGGAGTTGCAACTGGAGAAGAAAGTATAGAAGCTAAAGGGCAATAGTTAACATCTGGGTTACAATGACTTTCTTTTAAATATCATTTCCCTTTCATATTACATTTATTTATTTCTGTATTGTTTTCGTATTTGTTTCTTGTATTTAAATTAGTAACTGAAGCAGAACACTTCATACCGTGAGTAGTCACTGAAATCTGGTCATTGAAAAGTCATTGAATTTCAGCTCTCCTGATCTGTATTGACCCTGTTTCATGGATTATTTCATTAATTAAGTTTTGTGTTGTGCTAGTGAGTATTCATTTTAATTTCATTGGATTTTATTTGATTTGACATTCTTGGACCAATTTTTGTGTGTGCCTGTGTGGACCTGATATTTAATGAATGCCTGGATATTCTGTTTATACTTTCCTCCCCTTTGGGAAGAAGCTGATGACTTCAAAGCCTGGATAGGGCCTTCCAAACTTAAGACTAAAGAATCATGTTGGCATTGAGGTTAAAAAACTTGTCACATTATTAGGTCTGGAAATTTTTAATTTTTGGTATGGAAAAGGTCTTAATCTTTTTCTAAATTTGTGGCAGGAACCCTGTTAATACTAAATTCTTTTTCCATTTTTGTAATTTATATTTTTTTGGAAGGGAGTTCAGGTCTTTGTGGATTTTTTACCTTTTTGCCCCTGTGTTGATGAAGCTTTTGTCAAAGAGAGAAAACAATAAATGAAACAGTAAATGTAAGCTATGAAAATACATACCATACTTCTTCAGGTTTAAATATTCACAATAGTTATGTCCATATAGTCTCCATTAGCTTCAGTCCCAAAAATAACCATTTTGCATGCTGTCTAAATTTTCTTTGCAAGTATAATGACCTCCCATTCCCAACAAATAAGATTTTCCTTAAAGTGCATGTACTCTTCCTGTACTTAGGCAGCAATTGCTTTTGATCTGCACTCATATATTACTTCAAATTGCTGTTGGTTCCATTCGCAAGTTCAAAAATGTCACTGGCTGAGAAATTTACACTAGTAACCACCTGGCATTTCCTTTCATTATATGGTATGGTATTCATAGTACCCATGGGTATTTCCTATTAGTAGCAGGCTAATCTGATCTGGTCTGCCAAATCTTGACCTCAAACAGGTGTTAGCTTGGAATGACTGAATAGAGAATAGCATATTTAATTAGCATGTAAATACCACTATAAAGCCATGTGATTCTTTTAATAATGGAAGTGGCAACAAAAACTAGAGGGAATTGCCTACCTAGTGGTATTAATTGATGATGGAATATGGTACTGCACTTGCAGACAAGTAAGATCAGTCATCAGGTAAGTGAACAATACAAATTTACAATCATGAAGACATCTGTCTGTCTCTCTGTCTCTCTCCCAATGGGGCATACATTTTATTTGATCATTAGGTGCAAGAAGAAAATTGTGATGGAATATGTCTTTGTCATGATTATTCATCTTCTAACTTGTAAATTCTAACGCACATATATGTAATCAAATTTAAACAATGTATATTACAAACAACGTACATTACTGGTGCATGATGCTTTAGTGCAATTACATCTGATCTATGTTAATTTTTAATACTGACGATCATGTAATTGTTTAAAATACTCAGTGTGGGATCCTATATTTTTTCATACACGATCTCTTCCCCAAAATGAAATATTTTTTACACATTATTTTCCATACGATAAAGCGATTCGGCTGGCATAATCCATATATAAGTCGATTCGGAGTATAAGACGAAGCTAAGATTTTCTGGTCAAAAAGTATCTTGTAGGCTGGCAAATACGGTAACTATGTAGCTGAATCAGAGGCAAGAATCTCATTAAGTTGAGTTTGATATTGTTTTTAAGGGAACCACAGTGACTCCGTGGTTAGTGTGTTTGCCTCAAAATCATTAGGTTATGGGTTTGAATTCTGCCTGACTTATCTATGGTAGCTACCATGGTGTGTCTCTTGGTGAGGCACTTTATTCCTTTGCCTTGATAATAGTCTTTCATGTGCTATTAAACAATCTGCCATTCAGTCAATAAATCTGGAGGATATGTAGCTTTCATGTCGTATGGCAAGTAGTTACAGTACATGCATTGATGTTTTTTCTTAGAAAAACCATCCACTCCACCACAGATACGGCATTGTGATTGTTTTTTATGATCTTGACCATGTTAGACATAGTGGATGGAATAACTGTATTGCCCCTACCAAAAGTTATAATTTTGTAATGGTGATTGCCCACAAGACTGCATGGTACTTAACTCTTCATTGAATTACAGTAGCCAGTTGGGCCCTGGATGGCTGAGTGGTCTAAAGCACATGCCTTTACCAATCACTGCCATTTCATCCATGCCAATAAGGGTTCAAGTCTATGGCTTAGCCAATGTGGGTATGTGAGACAACTTGCCAGTAGCTTCCCGTGGGTTAGTGGTTCAGGTTTTTCCTCCACCAGTTGTACTGGCTGCCATGTATAGCCTATCTTGCACTGAGAAGTGGTGTAAACCCAAAACAACAACAACAGAATTATAGCTCATGTCAGTCAACTTAATATCTTCACGTGGAATGTTGCTTGTAATCAGCATGGCTCAAGAACCATTCTGCATATTCAGTTCAGTTTGAAGTGAATGTTATTTCATAGACCAAGATGTTTTTTATGGGTTTGTCTTGTCTGCTCCCATTTAGGACCCTGGTATAGCATACACCTTTGTATTTTGTAGACCCTTGTATTGTGTGCACACTGTGCAATAGCTGATAGCTCTAATTTTTGTTTTCATTTGGGATATCCATGAAAGACAATAAAATTATTTGACAATAAATATAATTTGCATACAGATAGGTAAACATGGAGAAGCAACGTAGTGTGAAAATACATTTACTAGATTGATATAACAGAAATAAACAAAGGAGAAGATATGTGAAGATGCAGTTAATAGACTGATGTCACAAATTTCTGCACAGCTCAGAAATTCAGTAAAATATGAAGCTGACTCATTTTGCTTTGGGACATGTAATGAATTAGGAATTACATTATATCTGTCCTTGATCGTATGCTATGATGTTAAAAATATTTGAATCATCATATGCTTTGGAGAATATTTTGAACATTTTTTTTAATTGAGTTACATTGATAATCCCATAGGATTTTTACTGATTTGTCCTTTTACCATGGGTGAAACAAGCATTGATAATCACCTATGATTTTTCTGTTTGTCCTTTTATGATGTGTGCAATAAACATTGATAATATCATAGGATTTTTTCTGTTTTGTCATTTTATCATGTGTGTAAGAAACGTTGTTGTTGTTGTTGCTGTTGTTGTTGTTGTTGTAGGGCTTAATGCCATTTTTCAGCACTTGATAGGCTATACATGGCGGCCAGTGTTAATGGTGGAGGAAGAAACCGTGAAATACCCGGAAAGAACCACCGACCCACGAGAAGCTACTGGCAAGCTTTCTCACATATCCACGTTCGCCGAATCCGAGACTCGAACCCACGCAGACAGAGGTGAGATGGCAGTGATCCGTAACGGAGAGCGCTTTAGACCACTCGGCCACTCGGGGCCCCTGTAAGAAACGTTTAGCTTCAAGAAATATTACCACTTGCTTTGTAAGATGCTGTTAAGATTTTGAGTTGGGTAATGATTATGATGCAGACATGCACAGTCTCACTTTCTCACATCATTTGATGTAAATTTGCATAAACTAATTTTGTCACACTGATATGGAAGATGTATTTTTTTTAAGAAAGCCTGTTCTGTAGCACCAGTGTTCAATTGTCATTGTTGTGTGCAGATGAATAGACATGTCTTCACGATTTGCAGGTGAGATAGACATTTAATCTTAATAAAAACTGCATTGAAAGGTTGATAAGGAAAATGAAAATTAAAGGACTTGATAAGACTTGCCTTATATACTTTTAGAAAATAAGTTCAGGCAAAACTATCAGGACTTAACCTAATTACTTTTCTCAGCCCATATTGCAAGACCAGTATCATTTGGTTCTGTAGCAACAAGAAACATTTTCATTCAGCAGTTTAGTTTGAAACATAGGTGCTTAGAATAACATTGAAGCTCAGCATTAAAAGTGTTGACTAGTGTCTGTTAAGAAAATGTACTTCCTGACTCAGAGTGTTTACTAACTGCAGGAACAGCCCCGACTTCAAAGAAAGAATGTCCCTTTGCTGATGCCTGATGATTCTTTGAGGGAGTACAGCTAGCCCAGGTCTGGCCATAGTCTTCAGCTATGGTCATAAATATCAGTACTGATGGCCATGACATAGTGTGGGCATCCATCTAATGTAGCAGGCATTCACTCACTAATCCTTTCCCCTTCATGTCCATTGCATGGGTAACCATCTGATATAGTAAGCATTCACTCAAGGATATCCATCTGATGTAGTAAGCATTCACTCAAGGATATCCATCTGATGTAGTAAGCATTCACTCAAGGATATCCATCTGATATAGTAAGCATTCACTCAAGGATATCCATCTGATGTAGTAGGCATTCACTCAAGGATATCCATCTGATATAGTAAGCATTCACTCAAGGATATCCATCTGATGTAGTAGGCATTCACTCAATAATCCTTTCCCTTCCATGGTATTGTATGGGTAGTCTGGAGACCTTAATATAGGTACTGTAAGTTTACATCCATGCAAATGATTTTTGTGCCATTTTTCATTTTTTAAATTGTCTCATAGATAACATGCTTAAACTTGTACAAAGTCTTGAAATTCTATTTACATTCATGTTCTTGTCACTTGCGCATTTTTAAAAATAACTGGATACGTCTGCTTTTACAGCTGAAATACATGCCACCAAAAAGATAGTTAAGAGGGTCCCTAAGGGAACATCCGAGTACCAGGCAGCCTGGATATTTGACAGTGATGATGAATGGGATCTGGTAAGTTGTCTGTCTTGTATCATATATCAGGACATGTTTCTTGGTTTAATGCATCACTGTCACATGGCCCATTTAATATTTTTTATATTTTAGTCACTGTTATGTTTTGCTAAATAGCACAAAACATGGTTTGGTCTAACTACTTTAATGGCTAGACTACAACTGATTTAAACAGTGAAAACACATGCACACTAGTTTCTCACGCTAATGGTATCATAAGGCATATAGGGTTACAACTGAGTGAGAGCCTGGAGCTGAGCTTAGGTGACCTGTAACTGTCAGACGATATGAAGCAGCTGAATGTTAATACCGTATATTACCACAGCTCCCCCTAAAAATATGTTTTTTTGCTTTTCTTTTAAATTCACACATTCATTTCTCCTTTTCTTTTTAATAAATTTGTAAACATATTGAAACTTTACAAAGTTCTGTTTTGCACATGAATATATATTTCAAATAGTTTCTGGTGAGTTGTAAAAGTTCTACTAATTGTAGTTAAAATTAAGTTCTAGCCCTATGACATTCACAATCATTCTTACACTCATGAAAACAAATACATGGTGATATATTGGCATTGCCACTAAAATCTATAGTCCTAATATTTTTTTCTTCAATTGCCACTAAAATCTATAGTCCTAATATTTTTTTCTTCAATCCAGTTGTTATCACTGCATATAAACTGATGTGATATAACAAATGTATTATTATGCTCTTAAACACTTTCAGTTTCTAATATTCACAAGACACAATTTTTGTAATTGAGAAAAATTATCGAGTTCACATAACAAAATCTCTGTATCTTGCAGGCTTTTATATTAGACATCCACTCCTTCTTCGAATCTCTTGTGTCTGGTTTGGCTCATTGATGATTAATGGCATCTTGTCATTCAGTTCAGTGACCTCCTTGTTAGTATCTTCATATGTATCATATATCTCTGGTAATTTCTCTTTTGTTTGTAACAGATGTCTTTGGTTTCTCCTGTATATAG
>JAECUM010076171.1:0-18423 GCA_016617855.1 Megalonaias nervosa | reverse complement strand
AAACACTGAAAGCTATACCTGTTTGAAGCAGTCTTTATACATTTGGCACAATACCTGTAACTAGATTGCTTCGTCTGTTTGACTCGAAGATAGCTCCAATTATGGGACTGAGGTTTTGGGGGCCTTATGATGTCATGATATTGAAAAAGGTCATTTGTCATTTTGCAGATATGTGTTTGGTATATACATGTCAGCGTCCAATGCATTCGTATAGAATGATTCAGGACGAATTAGCATGCAGAATACAAGAAACGTTTGTTCCGAATGTTTGCTAAGATTTTAAATTTCCAGAAGACCAATTTCCTAAAACAATGTTACAACTTACAGCTAAGATGGGGAGATAATTGTGACTACTGGGCTGACAATACTAAACAGTTTCTATTTGTGCATGGATTTGGTAATGTTTGGTGTATTCATTGCAAATATAATGAAAATACATGAGCACAAGTGTGAAGCTCAATGTCCGGCAGGTAATTTTACACAGAAACCGTGTTTGATTTTGATTCATACATGCTCAGTTACCAAGTACATGAATGATACACCAACAAAAATAAAAATATGCACGGCAAGTAAAGCATTTTGTCTGATGACACAGTATGGCAGGCGACCCAGTCTCGTCTAGCAATCGAACCCAGTACGCCAGATCATGTGCCAAGTACGCTAACCAATGATCTCTCGCGCCTACTTGAAAAAAAAAGAAAGATTATTTTGAATAGTAGTTTAATATAATCTACAGCACAACGCTGTCATAAATCAAAACGGAAATACTGTTTTTCTTCTATTAGATATATGTATACGGAATGAAGAATTTAAGCTAATAAAGACTGATCATTTTATATTAGTTTAGAAAAGCACATAATATTTGCTCATTTGTATTTCAGTATTTTATAATATTATAACTCGCTCGCAATAAAAGTACCAAAACGAACCAACAAGTAAACTCTTTGCAACAACTGATTGGATGCGAAATTAAGTGAAATCCCTCACACTTGGTAAATACTTATTTGATACAGTTCAACACTTAAAAAGCACAAACAATAATGAATTTTAAATTGTTACGTATGTGTAATTAAATTGCTTGTGTGTTAGTTTTAAAATTCTTTCTTATTTTATTTTTGTTTCATTACATTTTATTGTAATGATTATTTCCACGGGATTCGATATTCTCTTTCAGTAACTCTATTTATCTAAAACGTACAAGATGTTACATTAGCATTATTTTTAGTTCACCCTGGTGTGCGGTAGTGTAAACACTACGCGAAAACGATTGGCTATTGCCAAGGTCAGTTCAGTCTACGTGTAGTCTGAATAAACAATGTTTTATTTTTAAATTTATTTCAGAGTGAGAATCTGGATAGGGCTGTTCTTGCTACGTGACAAATTTCATATTTTCTGTTGCGTTGTTCAAGTGTTAAGAGACCACGTGACCTATCACGCGAGAACGGGATGATATTTTAATTGGATTTAATACTCTTTCTGAGAGCTTTTCAGTGAGTTGTATTTTTAAACCTTGAGGGCTCGAAAGGTTTCTATTGTTGAAACCAGATTGTTTTTGAAGTTCATTTGTTTTTGGAATTTAATAATTTATTCTCTAGAAAACCAAACGAGTGTAACTTTTTTTTAAAAATTCTGGGAGAAAGAAATTCAGTGGAAATTTATTCTGAAGTTATACTGAAACATAAACTGTGATTCAATTAAGGAATTTTTGCCATTTGTACAACGACCACATCTGATGTCATCGCCTTCCTTATTGGAACGTCATCGAGATTCGAACCTGGATTTTATTAGAACTATTTAGTGATAGGACTTGAGTTTTTCAATCTTAGATTAAATTTTGGATTATAATCACAAATCGTAAGTCCTATTTCCAATTTTTACATTGTTTTCTAGGGAAATAAATTATTTTGTTAAAATATACAAAGCTTGTTGACTTCACTCTTTTCTCTTGTTATTATTGTACGAGACTACACGTAACAAAATATAAATTTAATATCTACCATTTGTAAACGTAATTTAAGACTACGGAACGGAAATTAAATTTTTAAGATGTAACGCATTAGAATATTTAAAAGGAACAATATCATTTTTGAACTATGTATTTCCGATGGTAATTCCTCTGTGATGTCACACAGTTCACTCGGCTAGGTCAACTGGCATAGTTTAGACGCGATATACAAGTATTACTAAATGGCTGTCTACAACGTTTCCATCAAACAGTGTCGATTCCACGAAGGACATTTACCACTGATGTAGCATTTGATATGGCAGAAGAAAGAGCGTTGCATTCCAGTTGTTGGATATTGTCTGAAAGGATGACTGCTAGATACAGAAATTGCACTAAATCTTTGGAGGTATTGCTGAGAATGCAGGATAACTTTAACATGCAGACGCTGATTTGCATTGAGATATAGCTCTAGTTACTACTCCCAGACAGTTTTTGTAACCTAATATTTTCATTTTTTTATTTGGAAGAATCCTGTTGCTGAATAACTTTCTGAAAGTAACAGTTGAGAGAGCAGCATTTGGATACATTTGCGTGAATTAAGTAAAATGTTCTTGAACTTAAAAGTGTACTACTAGCGAATAAATATCCCAGATTAAAATCTACGTTGGCTGATCACGTATATTCAATACTGATAGAGAAATAGTGTGTTTCTGCACATCGAAAATGCTCGCCAGTGTTATTGGCTAGTTTTAATCGGATCAAGCATCTAGAGAAATGTGAGCATTTAATCAAATGTCAAATTCTTTGTGAAAACTTAACCTGTATTTATTAGCTTTGCATTTTTTTTAAACAACGTATATCTTTACGATGAGAGGATTAATCCGAAAAATAGACAGGATTTATCATCATCATACAAACATTATTAAAACTGCTTCTCAACAAGGGACGATACAAACTAAGCTTGCTATATCGTCATCACGGCAGAGTACAAACAGGGACGATAACCATTCAGATTTTATACCTTGCAATTTTATTAACTCTCCAGGAACACACCAAATAATGTTTCTTGTCCTACATATTTCTAATAAATATCATCGATTACGATTGCAATCTATGACTTCTAGTTCGTGCCAAAAAAGAAACGACCAGGAAATGAAATTCCACTCTTGTGAAGACCGAGCTATTCGTTGCAGAAGAGCATGTAATTAATTTCCTACAGTGTTAAAAAAAAGAAGGTGGCTTTAATAAGTTTTCTTGGCAAAGTATCAGGTCTTTAAAAAATGAAAAAAATTCTTCAAGAATTCCTGACAATTCGCCCTAAATAACACTAATAAACAGGATGAGCGTGCGAATGCAAATTACTTTGTACTCACGAATATGCCAAGTCTTATGCCCAAAACAGAGACCCTGATGTGCCGTCTGATAATGCACCTGCAGATCCGGGTCTGTGGTGTTTGTTCTACTGAATACTTCCAAGAAGCTGCAGAGATCTAGATCTATTGGCCTATTAGGAGACAGTAGATCTGGACCTGTGCTATTTGTAGTTAGACTTAACTTATAAACGGGCATATACGGTACTATACATTTGTTGTTGTTGTTGTTGTTGTTATAGGGTTTAACGCCATTTTTCAGCACTAGATAGGCTATACATGGCGGCCAGTATTAATGGTGGAGGAAGAACCCTGGGAAACCCCGGGAAGAACCACCGACCCACGAGAAGCTACTGGCAGGCTTTCTCACGTACCCACGTTAGCCGAGCCTGGACTCGAACTCACGCAGACTGAGGTGAGATGGCAGTGATCCGTAACGATCAGCGCTTTAGACCACTCGGCCACTCGGGGCCCCACTATACATTTGAACATCCGGTAACGTTTAAATGTGTTTTATATATAACAAACTGTCTTTGATACGTCCACCACACCAGTGCTTAAATCAGATTACTGTACATTTTCTTGCTAAGAAGACTCAAGCGATTATACTACTCTTAGCTTTTAATATCTTATCTAATGAATCAGTTAACAAGCAATTATTATATTTCTGTCAATCTTGAATTGTGCAATACAAATATAAATTAAAATACTTACAATTTTCTCATGATGTTACAATTAATATAGGTACTTATTTTGCGTCATTCTCCTCTGTCATCTAATGTCAACATCTACCTAAACTGAATCAGTTGCGTCTTCTCCTCTCTCATCTAATGTCATCATGTACTTAAGCTGAATCAGCAGTGCTCAGAGTAAACGTTGTATTTCATCATAATGTTTTCTTACATAAGTGATGCATGTTCTAAGGTAAATTTAAATTATTATCTACTTTTCACTCTTGATTGGCTTCTATTTACTCATGTATAGTTTGCTCAAGTTCAAACAATGGTGTTATTTTAGCAAGGACCGATCGATCAAGCCAGTGTAGTACAACATGCAAAATTGTTTCCTCATGTACCATATAATTACTTTCTCAAGTTGTATTCTTGTTTTTTATAATTTCTTTTTGTTCATTTTTATTGCTTTTTTATTTTGCTTTGTTTTGCTTTATTCTTTGCAAACAACCTCCACCTAAATTGTATTTTCAGATATATCATTACTTAATGTCATCTCGTAACCAATGAAAATGTATTTTCGGGAGCTAAAAACATTTTTGTATTTTAGCCAGCTCCATCAGAAAGACAGTTGTGCACTTTTTCCTTGTAGTCTTCAAATGAAAAAAAAAATTATTTAACGCTTGCAAGTACAAAAATTAAGGAAGTGTTTTTATCATGGTTCGCTGAGTAATCTGACGTCATTCTAACATCGATTTCAATACCATGGCAGACAAAGATCATTACTTTAACATAACCTAAACTTGAGTATGTAGTCCTAAGTCTCTCTCTCTCAGATATGACGTACTCATTCATATGGTACAAGCATTAATGACCACATATTTCAATAACGTTGATATGGTACGATCACTAGTGACCACATATTCCAACAATGAGAAAATAAGTGGATAAGAACTAATTCCAAAGAAATTATAGCGTTATCAAGCTGTACACAAAGGGCCCCATCATTATTGCATACGATTTCTTTTCGACAAGTCCACTGATTTGTCTGTACTTAGTTGAAGTATAGACAAACAAATGCTGGACTTCATTGCTTTTGTGTGTGTTGAGATTGCTATATATGTACATTCACGATTTTATTATAGATAAACGTATGTGTGTATTCTTGTGTGTGTGTGTGTGTGTGTGTGTGTGTGTGTGTGATTAGGATTTTGAAAGTAGCTTCGATATAACTATTTTTAGTCATATCGCTACGATGTCTACAGTGTGGCAATTTATAGTGATGACTAGCACTGGGGCATCATGCCGCAGACACGTAGCATCATGTCCCACCCAGTCACATTATTCTGACACCAGGCCGACCAGTAATAACACTAACCTCTTAATGCTGAGCGCCAAGCGAGGCAGCTTCCAGTACCATTTTTATAAGTCCTTGGTATGACTCTCGGCCGGGCTTCGAACCCGTGACCTCCCTCATCCGAAGCGGACGCTCTAACCACTTACGCCACCGGAGCGGTCAAAAACAAACTTTAGAAAAACCGACAACCAACCAGAATGGTCAAAGTCATTTGCATTTTTAGGCTTGTGCAACTGCTCCTGAATGTTGATTACCGATAGTCAAACAAAGTATCTTGTTTTCCTGTGATCTTGTTATATTTGTTATCAGATTCAGTCATAGTGTGAAAAATGAATTAATATTTCACTAGGATGTCAATTTCGTTAACTTTTAGCCACACAATAGTGAATTTAAGCATTAAAAGGGATCCAGTACCAGTTTATTTGTCTTCTCTGCAAGCCACCTTAGATGAGTTGGTAGAGCGTCGAACTTTTAATTTAAGTGTCGCGGGTTTCATACCCGCCCAGGCCAGCCCAGAACGGCTGCTTCATTGTGCCGTTGAGAAAGGCATTCAGCCACCATTTTCTCGGCATGATACATCCAACAACGTGCTGAATGTTCCGATTCAACGATCGAACACACCAGCTTATGTGGAACACCAATGCCGTCTTAAGAGAACTACTTTTTTGTGCATTTAAACTCAATTATATGATCGGCATTCCTTATTTTATTTTCTGTATGTATTATTATGTTCCGTATATTGCAAAGTTAGTTTCAGTTGCACTTATCAAAAAATAGCTTATTTTGTTTTATGTAGGAAGCGTTGTCATCTGGACCTCAATACGGCCAAAATGAGGCTTTCAGCTGATTGCTTGGAACGTCACTGAAAATTCTTTATAGTGGAGACGTTCTTCAAAATGTTTTAAAATGGAGACTTTCCTGAAAACGCTTTATAATGGGGACTTTCCTGAAAACTCTTTATAATGGGGACTTTCCTGACAATACTCCATAGCTGAGACTTTAAAACTAAACTCAGATGCATTAATATTTTCAATATTTGGCAAGCTATGTAATCTAACAGTTGAGGCTAGCTGTTGGGTGTATTTGCATCGATTTTAATTTTAAAAAATAATTGCTTATGCATTACATAACACTTTTCTGCCAAAATAGTTAAACACCTGCTGTTTCAGCCTTTTATGTTCAGATAATATCGATTTGTTACTGAAAACAGCCATGCAAGTCTTTTAAAATTCCAAATTGGAAACAGTGGGTTTCTGACTTATTTGCACTGTAAAGGACCTGGAAACAGCGTAACAAAAACAAATTGCTATCTAATACCTGGGCAATTGTATTGTACTAAATTAAATGCAGAAATAATTTACAACGCGACTCAAGTGCATACTCTAACCTTAACTCCTTAAGGCCCCACGATAACAAAAAAAAAAAGAAAGAAAAAAAAAAGAAAGGAACTTGCAGAACTAACGTAACTTCAACACTATTGTTATTAAGGATTATTTGAATGGGATATGAAATTAAATTTTGGTAAATGTATGCTCAGAGGGTGAAAGATTTGATTTATTCTTAGGGACAGATGGTATAAACAATACAAGATATTTTTTTTTACAAATAATAGTCTCCGTGATCAGAAATTTACCTGCATTGAGGGCAAGATGACAAATTTTACTATACGAGTAAACAAAGATTTGTAATTTTCAAGCTCAAATAAAGAAATTACTAAGACACCGACATAAAGTCAGTTTACTTCCATTTCTATTGCTGTGCAGTTTAAAATTTTGTATCGAGATAAAAAGAATTTTGAATTCTCATATTCCCTGCATGATCCTTGATAAAATCTATATGTACACATCAAATATGGCTGCTACCGTGTTAGATGTAATTCAACCACTGGGAAGAAAGATATTTGGTCAGAATTTTCATTCAAAGCCGGTGCACTAGTAAATTTTCATTCTTACGAGTGTTTTCAATTCGATCCTCGTCATAAAGAGTTTGCACATAATTTATAACAAATGCATATAATAAAATACCCACATCCCAAAACGCAGTCTGGTAAACATCCATTTTTAAAAGAATTTTAGTCTACCACATAGCATATTAACAAACGCACATCCAATAATAATACATATACAACATATTATTAAAAATACACAACACATAATTAGAACTGCACATCATATAATCAATAATGTACAGCATATACTATATATGTAACATTATACAATAAAAATGCATATTTTATAGTAACAACTGCACATCATACTTAAATATATGCACATCATAGAACAAGACATACACATCAAACAGCATATTGCATGAAACGTACAACCAATTGTAATAAACGTAAGGTATGTGTTATTTGTATTTTACGTCTTGATTTATAGCTTCGTTAGATTTTAGTGATTATTTGTAAGGGGGGTTGGAAAGATATTTCTCAACCCGAGTAATTAGCCAATTTCAAGGAGCAGACATTTTTATGTACAGCATTTACAAGACGTTATGACAGCACGAATTAATTCGTCAAATGGACTCTCCATAATTTGCTACGACAAGGAATTCTTTGGATAGTTTTTGGTATGCACATTTAGTTATTAGAGATAGGAATAATTCTTTTATTGGGTGTTTAGTTCATGTTTTTGTATTGCATGACATGAAGTACTAAAATTCGGTCTAGAAAAGCTTACCAACAACTCATACAGGGGTGAAACAATAAAAACCATGCAAGTTTAAATTAGAGATTCATGATGTGTGATCATCGGGTAATTATAAGTGAATTATTTGCAGTGTTTAAGAACCTTCCGGTTGATAACGACTGTTGTCTTTAGGTCCTTGGAAATAAGAGAAAAATTGGACCATCATGTCAGGCTTACGCACCTGTTTGGTTCACTCGTTAGCGAGACCACTTGTGTGGAACAATATAACAAGCAATGTACAACATACAAAAATAAAAGCCCAGCTTACAATAACGAATGAACAACATACGATACAAAATGCACAACACATTAAGAGGAATGTACAACATACAATACTAAATGCATATCATATAACAAGGAATGAATAACATACAATGTAGTTTCTTTTGCACATATTCAAAACGGACCAAATAATTCAGCTTTGGCTTTCCATCAACGTGCACTCTCCCACTGCATTTGTATCGAGTGTCTATTAACATTTACTGTTAGAAACCAGGGAATCAACTGTTTCCATTCTTCCTTAATGATTATGTCTGCGTAAATTAACTTTTAAACACTATTCGAAAAGTGCTACGCGTGAATTCTGCAATAAGAGGCATTGGTGTGAGATTTGGAGAGATTAGTGGTCAATTTATGCAGATGAGAGACGACTTCAATCGCTTACACGCTCAGGCACCAACAAACACTGGTAATTTTAGTTTATCATATGAAATTCGAGTATATATAGACTCAATAAATCATACTACATGAAAAGCCCGCCTGCTTTAAACCCGATTTCTCTAAAACTTGTATATCGTGAGTTGTGAACTGACAGGAGTGCAAAAGAACAGGGATCTAGTTACCCTGAGTTAGTCGCTGTAGTGAACATCACGACATTGTTTAACAAAACATAAGCAAACAAAACTCAAACACCTAGCTCTTAATTTCTTGTATTGTTGTATATGCCGTGATACTAACATAATAGTTCTGAGAAAATCAGTAACGGTTGAAATAATACAACGGATTATAATTTCTAACAAGTCTGTTTTCAAAACATGTCTTTCTTCATGGCAAGTTCTGTCATTTTAACTAAAATTAATAGTTTGAATATTGATGCAGCTTTCCACAATGGCTAATGTACGCAAAGTCATAAGTTGTTATATATGTACACAAGCATCTCCACTGATCTATTTGTCTAATTTCGCTTTTTATAACGATAAAGCAAAACGTTATGACTGAAAATATTAGGACTTAACTGACTGATTGGTTTCTTCATACCACTTTTAGCAGGACTTCCAGGAGATGTGAAATGAACTTTAGCTTTAATAGAATTGGGTTTTGCTTCATCATGATGGGGCTGGGGGGAACCACAACGGTCAGCGTATTGGGGGCAAGCCGGCTGGGTGGTTCGCGGTAGGTCGGTTGTGGATAGGTGGTTAACAAGTTCCAAACAAGATGAAAGATTGGTGGGTTGATGGGTTGGATATCCCCTAGCCCCACCTCAATCCAGTTCAAAACGATGGATTTACTCCCTGTCCTTCGCTTGACGAAGCCCGGTATTAACAAAAAGACAGATATGGTGTGACCGCATTTTTATTAGTTAGTGCTGTAATTTACTTCTTGAGTATACAGGTACAAAAGATTGGTTGTCTATCGAAAATACTAACATAGCTTCAAACATGAAATAGAATAATTGTTGAAAAGTTACAACTTACATTCAACTTATTCACGTGATTAACCTCACCGCCTTAAAAATAGAGGCCACGGTGATGTCATATTCACGAAAGTGGGGTTCGCAACTGCTCAGAGAGCGTTGTGTCCTGTTTGATAATTCTGTCGATATTCTCCCAAATCCGAGAAAATTGGATACGGATGGTTCTCGGTTAGTGCTGGCAGCCTCTAGCTCAGTGGGTCTAGCAAACTGCTGCTTTTTCAAGTTCACTGCTGCATGCTGACCGTTGGCAACTTAACCGGTTGCCCAACCCGCTTGCCTCCCAACCCGCTGAAATCCCCCTCAACCTCCTCCTGCGGAAGCTGACGAATCAAAGTTCCATTTCACAACTAAGCTTCATG
Organism: Megalonaias nervosa; assembly: GCA_016617855.1. Classification (NCBI taxonomy): domain Eukaryota; kingdom Metazoa; phylum Mollusca; class Bivalvia; order Unionida; family Unionidae; genus Megalonaias; species Megalonaias nervosa. Next base: position 8,341 of record JAECUM010076171.1, on the reverse strand, counting down.
TACCTTTAACTTTCATTATATTGGAAGAATTCGTACAGTACTAATACTGATGGATTAAGTTCACATTTATTTTTCTCTCCGAATATGCATTTGTCTAAGATCTAGTGTATTTTCGTTCAAGCATTGTTAATATATAACAACTAATGGCTTAGAGAAAGAAAAACGTGCTTCAAATACAAGTACTTACCGGAATTACTTGTCAGTAATTAAAACGTAGAGAAGTGTAATGTGTCGAATTTTGAAGAAGTAGTGAATCTTCAAGTTGAATAAATTGTGCATTAAATTTTTATCATAGTCAAGCCAGGAAAATGTCTTTGAGAAAGTTCACTTTGATAGTTCCCTTATTTCATCTCTGAAACATAAAAGGGTCTACGTTTAAGCTTCAGTGGAATTGACCCAGTCATCGTAACGGTATCTTTGCAGAGAGTACATTAGAATTACCGACCGTATCGGTTGTAAAGGACCGCATGTCAAATAATTGATCTTCAAAGGAAAGCTAACTGCATCATATTCTAGGGAAAAATTTAGAAACAGTTGCTTTCGATTGGTCAGTTAAAATTAAGGCGTACACTTTAGAAATAATGTGGAATTTAAGGTAGCGACTTGCTCAAAATTCTTTAGTCAGAAATCTTGCTTGAGAGAAGTCAGGTTGACTCCATGGGAAACCTAAAAGAATAGTGTTTTCCCTCGTTAAAAAGTAGAGGCCAGATAGCTGTCTTGAAAGGAAAAAGACAGGCTATAGTGCTAGGACGCACGGTTTGTGTGGAAAAGAAACAGCATTAAGGTACGCAATTTTAATTTCCATGTAATTTTCTATTTTCTTGTTTGGTTTTATGCAAATGTGTAGCATTTTATAGGGATTTATGAATTAATTTCCTTTGTCTGTAGGATGATACTGTTTATCGTGAGTTAATAATAATTGCATATTTATATATGATTTTGTAATGCTTAAATGATTTTGCAGGTTATTGGTTGCTGTAAGCTAGAATTTAGTGCATCTCATGCAATAGTAATCGAGCATTTATCTTACTGAGTGGAACTGACTAGCTAGGAGTAAGAAGTCGTATAGTAACGTATGCAGATATATACGGCAGCATTGTTTGTAAACACCGCGCGTGTTAATTTCTAGCTAGGCGTGGAGCAAGAGCGATGAACTGTTTAATTAAGGTCAGACTTGGACGTATATTGCAATAGTCATTTGTATTAGAGATAACGATTGTACCTTACCTCAAATACAGTAAAGTTGTAAGGACCGTTAATCGTTAAGGTCATCGTATGTCAGAATTTAGGCAGTGTGGATAGCTATTTACGTCTCTGAATAACGGAAGTAAGAGAATTTTATGTATAGGTGGTGAACATATATAGCTTTAGTCGTAATCTTGTCATTTAAGGGAACAGCTTTCTATATTCTTCGAGAACCCGACGAGGTCAGTCCAAGAGGGAAGTCCGCAAAAAAGAGTCCGGAATAGCAAGGGTCAGAGAAAGGACCAAGCATACATGCTAGACGTGGAATACACAAAGTCAAGAGAGAACGAGGCCAGGTGATGCAAATCAGGCGTGGACATTGTACTCTTTTCACCACTCGTTACTATGATGAACGAATCCGTAAATTGAACACTGCTATTAAATTCCATTAATGTAAATCGGTTGGATTGTAATTGCAATTTTAGTTTATGCATTAATTAATTAAATTTATTTTATTTTATTGTTTAAGGGGGCTCGTATTTGGTTATTTCTTCTCAATAGTCTTGCTTAGTTCTCTGTCAATGCTCTATCTATTCACACTGGGCAATAACATCGAGGGAGGCCATCCCCTAGATAACGATCGCCAAATCATTAACAGAGGGACGGGGCACGACTCACGTTCACGTCACTCATTTCCACCCCCACCTCCCTTTACAAGAAGATTATATATTAATTAGCATTGGCATTTTACATTTATTATTATTGGCATATTCTGGTGTTATTTTTGCTACGTTCACATGAAACAGACAAGACATTATACACGAATTGAAATGTGCCCCCGCGTACTCATCAAGAAGCCATTACTGATTATTAGATTTAATCCCTTCTGGAAACCTTCAGCCGCAATAGGTTAGGAATCCATGTTCTATCAAGTATACAGTTAAAATGTTGATACCACGTTAGCATCCTCTAAGAAGAGATGCTGAATTGTATTGTGTAATCATACAAGCTTTGTAAATATATTGTAATTGACGTCATCCATAATTGTACTATCAATACTAAGGAACTGCATCATCAAACGTTTGCAGAAAAATAAGAATTCTCTTTTCCTCCTATATAAATAATCACAGGGACCTTAATCCAATTCAGTCAGATAAATTTGTATGGCTCGTAATGTAGAAATATTATCAGTACTGATTTTCTGTCCCTCTTCTAATACAAATACTATACCTTCACGATCCAACTGCCACAACATCAAAAACAAAAAATATACCCTCACGACCCCACTGCCACCACTTCTAACATAAATACTATGCCACACGATCCCACTGCCACCACTTCTAACATAAATACTATGCCACACGATCCCACTGCCACCACTTCTAACATAAATATTATGCCACACGACCCCACTGCCACCACTTTTAACATAAATACCATGCCACATGACCCCATTGCCACCACTTCTAACATAAATACTATGCCACACGACCCCACCGCCACCACTTCTAACATAAATACTATGCCACACGACCCCACTGCCACCACTTCTAACATAAATACTATGCCACACAATCCCACTGCCACCACTTCTAATATCAATAATATGCCACATTATCCCACTACCAACACTTCTAATATAAATACTATGCCACACGATCCCACTGCCACGGCTTCTTGCAGTCTTGTAGTACAAATGCAAAATGTTCAAAATCTCACTACCACCACTTGAATAGGATGGAATGAAGACTTTATGCTTATATATATATATATATATATATATATATATATATATATATAACATATATACTATATACTATATATATATATATATATATATATATATATATATATATATATATATATATATATATATATATATATATATATATATATATATATAAACAATGCTGTACTTTGAATACTTCTCGAAGCAAATGAAATGGCAATAATTTTAACATTCATTGCTTTTCTATGGAATGTTTATATTGTTGTAGTAATAGTGATAATTGTTGCAGTAATAGTAATAGTAGTAGCAGCAGCAGTGGTTGCAGTAGTAGTTGTAGTAGCAGTTGTAGTAGTATTAGAATTTTCGTTGTTGACAAGAGGAGGATTTGGAAGGAAAGTGTTTTGCTTTTCTCCATGGAAGGATACAAAAGAAAATATTACTTAACTGTGGATTTGGAACAATAAACACGAAATAACATTTTTTCTTAGCTTAAGTATAAAATTCGCTAAAAAGCAATATTTATGTAACTCTTATGAAAAGGTTCTCATGGTTTCTATTCAAGGCCTTTAACAAGTGTAATACGTTTTTCTCCTCTCAAAGAAAGCAATATTTCATTTCAAATACGAGTCTGTTTTACGTGGTGTCAGTTTTTTTATAAAAAACTTTTTATACTTCTAAAGTAGAGCGTCAGCAGTTTCAGTGCTACTCAGGATGACTATAAAGCCTTGAAGCAAATCGAACAAAGGCAATGCTCCAAAAAGTAAATGAACTACATGTAATATCCCGATTAAGAATAATATTAAAGCCAGTCATACAAATACGTTGAAAGAAATTTCTTATTTCATATATATTATAAATATGCAAACTTTCTTCTATTTTATTTGATTAAGTTTTGAAACCAGCTATCCCAGCAAGATAATCAAATCTGCAATTGTATTCTCACCCGTTACGCTACTCAGATCCTACTTCCACTGTTACACTTAAAGTCAACCATTCTACATGAATAGCCCACTTGTTCATTTTCAAAACCGCATGCATGTTCGTGTCTTTTAAAGCATTACACTCTTTTTCTTCCAGAATTAAACACATGGGCTTGGTGTCATACAGTATTAACATTGTTTCAAATGAGAGTGGGAATACAAAAGTATACATGAATGCAGTTTTGTTTAAAAATGGTATAGAGGTTTTGATCGTGCTAAAACATGTTCTAGTTTTCAGTTGCTGGATAAGCAAACATGAAAAGCAAGAACATCACTAAATGAAAGAAATTAAACGAACGGGTAATTTTTTTTCACCAGATATCGTATCCAAACGTTTACCTTTCTCCACAAAAATCCTTGTAGGATGTGCACATTATAGTCCTGGTCATATGATTGTTGAAAACAGATGAGAACGTTAAGATACATGACCTTGATGACAAATATCAGCAAACATTGGTTTAGACAGTATTTATTTGCAGACATCATCCCTAAAAACATTTTTAAAAAAATTAGTATAAATTGATAGAGATTGGGTAAAATATTAAAGTTTATTTCCATCTCGTTTTCATTAACAACAATCTTTACTTGGATAATATGGCTGACGTAAATGACGAGGGAAATCAGCCAGAGGGCTGCAAATATTGACACAAGCGAACGAGATATTGAAAACAAATATACAAAATCAATATGGAAATATTATTTGAAGGTAATTAGCAAGCATTGGCAGCAGAACAGCATGTTGCTGCCAAATAAAAGACAAAATATTAAAATGTCAGTGCTGATTGGGGGGAAGCGTAGGTAAAAGAATTTCTACGTCATCTCGGTTATATATATATATAGTTCCTCCTTAACATTTTCCTCGTTCACTCGTTAGCCAGTAATGACGATGTTATACCTCTATTATCAGAAACCATATGGTCGATGTAAAGAAAGACTGTCAGTCCACCTAAAGAATAGTATGGATCGACTTCAAAGTCACTAATTCTATTTGAATCGTGAGTTTTAAATCAAACTCTTGTTTTATGAACATCGGTTTTGTTGTCTGGCAACCTATATCTTATAGAATGTTACAATTATAGATGACAGCGATGCATGTGTTTCATGAAAGTATGGTAGCTATATTAATTGCAGCAACGGATAACGGATAGGGATTCCCATTAAAGATGGTGTGATATTACAAAACCAACATTTTCCCTTGTGAAGTATAACACTTTCTTAAAATGTAATTACTATTTCTTTTCTTTGTTCTTTGTAGTAAACGTGACATAGAAATATGTGTTTATTTGCCTTGATGTCTCCTAATTGGTGTTTGCGTAGATGAAATAATTAATGTGCAACACTGATGCTCAAATAAATTTAATTTACCATAAGATGTATACAGCAGATAGGATGCTACATTAAAAACGAGTTACTGACCAATTATATCCAAAATATTTTTTTAATTGAACAATCTTTGTGCAACGAAATATTTCCCATAAAAAATATTAATATGGCTGAACGATCCAACATCCCTATAATTCGCTACATAAAAATGGCTGACATCTATTCATTATTAGGTTATATTATCTTTCTTTCTCCATTTCAATTTTGGACGAGAGTAAAGTGAAAAGTTGACACAGAGATTTTATCAGCTACATGTTTGAAATAACTTATGTTTCATATTTTGTTAAAAACCAACACAACAATCACGTAAACAAAAGATTTTGTTATCATATATTGGAACATATACGTTTATGTACTGTTGCACTTATATGTGCTTTTATAAACCAACATACCGGTTATGCCATTTATAACTGGTATTATTTCTGACCCGTTATAAGTTGAGCCAGCTGAAGAAAGTGGAGCAAACAGTTCAGTGAGATTTTAAAACAACAGTATTAATTTACAAACCTGTCTTAACTAGCATCGTTCTTAGGATGGGTAATTAGCTTTCACAAGGAATATTAATGAATACATGATGAAGGGATTTCTTATCAATGACCTGTCGACATGGCTGAAAATTGAAGTCTTGATAGAACGATTGTTATTGACACCAACGGAAGAAAGGGCAACTTTGATATACCAGTCGCCCATACTAAGAGAGACGAGAGAGTGTAATTATCAATAATTGTAGTGGTTGTGTACAGTTTGACATTACAAAAAGTAACGATTGAGCACTTTAGCAAAAGCACAACAGTGTGTCAACGTGTTTCATTGACCCAAGAATTATCAGGGCGCCAGATTTGGGGGTCTTGGAATCATCATGTACACATGCAAGATCACTGTACAGTCTGATAGTTACATTATTTGATATTATTTGATATGTCAGGATGATGTAGTAGATACAAACCTTGATATTATTGCTATGCGTTGTGCGTGTGTGTGTGTGTGTGTGTGTGTGTGTGTGTGTGTGTGTGTGTGTGTGTGTGTGTAGTAGTAGTAGCGTACAGTTTCCATTTATGAAGCGTGCACATCTTCGTAAGTTTATATATTTTGTCATAATTTCAGATTATTAATTAAAAGGAAAGGATAAATGGGATAAAGAAATTTGAGATAGAAAGGAGAGATAGATGTGGGGATGTACATGAGTTCAAAATAGCACGCTTGTTTCGTATACATTAAGAGTAAACAATGACACCATTTTTTTTCACCTAATCGAGGAAACAATTGTACCCAAATAGGTTAAAAATATTATGTGTCATATAAAACGTGAGGGAAAGAATCAATCGTTGCGTCGAATGAAAATTGTCTTGCTTTTTATTACTCGCTAAAGCTTTCATTTTCTTTATATAAAACAGACATTAGTATATATAAAGTGGAGAGATGAAGGAAGAACTAAAGAAGAATTCATATCTCTCGTTTGTTGGATATAGACCTAAGTCCATACTTGCCATATAGTATTCGCTGACCGTCCTGTTTGTTTGTACTCACACCTACCCAAAAGCATTAAGGATGTAAAAGAATAATCCACAAATGTTATTTACCTATTTAAAATTCCTAACCTTATTGTCGCCAGAGGTCCCTAACTCTGTCAAACTTGTTGGCGTTTCCAACCAATTGGAAGTTTGTCTAGTACACAGTCGCCATATGTGCGTGGGCGAGTCTATGTTTTCAGAGAACAGATGTCAGGTAGGTCGCCGTCTTCGATCAGCTTTGAATAATTCCATAAATTTCCGTAATTATGGGAGTTAGATCCCTTTGAACAAGAGTTACGCCGTTTTATTTCTTCAGTTTGTTTTTAGAAATAATAAAACCAAATATTTCAAACATTGGAAGCAGAAACATGGTTGTTTACTGACAATGGACCGTTCTAGAAACCGGAAAATTATCGTGAGCAAACAATTGGAGCTAGGATGCCTTCTTTAATGGGGTAGGGAATAGCGCACAATATCTGAAGATCTATTAGAGACAACAATGAAAATTTTAAGACTGGTAATAAAATACTAATTAAATAACAAAAAGGATTTAATTTTGCCAATATAGACTAATTTCATGATAAGTAGGTAATACATCTACATATAATCACGTGAGATAGAAAGACTCCCACAGAAATACAAGAAAATAAGGGCGTAACCTACTAAACGTTGCAATATGCAACAAGAAAATATGTTGAACCGGCTACAATGACCATTCTGATCCAAAAATGCACTTAAAGTGCACATACACAGTAGATTAAAACCTTTCTTAAAATTTTCAAGAGGATTTGCTTTTAAGATCAGAATCTTTAGATATACAACTCAAAGATTGGCCCAATCCTTAATAAGTAAACATATAAGGAAGAAACATAGCAATTTTCAAATATTAAACAAACACACATGTATCCCAGTGAATGAAGCGAATCCTTCTATAGTAAATTCGGATCTAAATGGAAAAAATAAATAGGATGCACGACTAACATAATGCCTAACAGGAAGAGAGTTTAAGCACAATTAAAATCAAAATTTGATACTTTCAGGTATCCGGAATGAAAAGATTGGGAAACTTAACCAATATGTCTCTCCAAATTGAATTGACAGATTTTTTAGAAGGGAAAGAAATCAGTAGGATAGCCAAAGGTGGAATACATACGGATATGATAGACTTCAACCTTGGGAGTACGACTCGTCACGTCATAGGCCTGAGCGCTTGGTCAAAGCTGGGGGTCTGGAACTACCCACAAACAAATACCACCCAATGCCTACCCTTTCTGAAAGAATATTTTAGCTTACAAGTTTCAATTTTGCGTTTGAAAAAAATAGGATAAATTTTGTTATTGTCGAACACCAAAGTTATGATATCTCCTTCTCGAGAGGCAAAGGGAATTTATTGAGGAATTCGAATGTAGAAAAATCCCATCAGACAATATTTTTCAGTTTTCCATCGCTCTCCATTTCTTGCATTTTAGTTTTAAGTTTAGAAGCTCATATTTGACTTCAACATTTTAGTTCTTTTTATCTGTGTTCCTTTATAATGACAGTAAATTAACACA
>JAECUM010076169.1:0-21799 GCA_016617855.1 Megalonaias nervosa | reverse complement strand
ATAAACATTCACCGTCGAAGCAAGATGGTTTACAAGAACCCGAAGAGGAAAAGTGAGTGCAAAGTCAATACCGACGTTTAAAATGAAAGTTTCTTTTCTCTGTAATAATCCTCTCTAGCACAACACAAACATGGTGTCTCTCAACATTGTATTCACAGTGATCTTAGATGAAAGTATGTCATCCATTAACACTTCGTATAGGAAGCTTTACTAGGAACTGATTCACATGGGGTATCTTCTCAGAATTAAAACATGAATGATTCAAAAGCATGGCTAGATTAGATTATTCACGACAGCGTGGATGCATATATAAACTTGAAGTCATAGAAAGCGCAGTTTTGCTGATGTATTCAATTCGTTTGAATTCTTAATTTGATTTTATTAAATCCGATATATCATTATTTATCTGCCTATCAATAAATTAATCAATCGAGCAATCTATCTATGTATGTATCTGTCTGTTGATCAGTTTGTATTTATGTATGTCTGTCGGTTTAAAGTTACAAACTCGAAGAGGTTAAGTCAGTTGTGGTTATGTTTTAGTTGTCTATTGTGACGACAGTATGTTTTTATTTGCTCCCCAGAAACATCTGGACCTTAATGTCACATTCAATTTTCAAATCTCATGCTTTGAGAAACCAGATGGAAATACAAACAATATACACATTCCTGGACACAAGCAATATGAAGATGAAATGAATAAATGGGATTGGATACAATAAAAAATCGAGGATAAAATGAGGGGTCGGGTCATATTAAAAATATAACGTTTCTTTAAACGTAAACGGGGGAGGCGTTTGTATTTATTAGTCCAACTACACTAACAATGAATATTTGCTATGAGGGAATTGACAGGAAAATCGTTGGAGCTAACACATGAGACCGGAATATATCAATGAAACAACCGCTGCAAGAATTTCGGAGAGAAATTAATAGATGGAGGACACAGGATGTATGATAGGTAAGGACTTTGTTAGTGCAGTAATGTGTTGCCGACGAGTGTCCAACAAGCTGATTATTATCCTCTTGAGGGCATCTCCCCTCAACATCTAACCATGATGACGAGGAAGTTGATGCTTTCCTCGACCAGCGTCAAACTCTCATTAACCAGACAACTAAGAAGGATGGATATTCTAGTTATTCAAGGAGACTGGAATACCAGGTAGGGGAAGACGCACTGGCAGCCTGGCGAGACGTCTGTGGTCAATACTGTAATGAACAGACCAGTGAGACAGGACTGAAGCTCCTGGACTTTGCCAACTACAATGACCTAGTTTGAACGAACACCCTTGGCCCCCACAACCCATCTTGAAGAGAGAGTTAGCAAAGTCCAGACAGAAAACATCACAATGAGATTGACTACATCTTGGTGAGGAAATGAAAAATAAAATGATGATCGACATTGTTTTCTCTGCATACAACTATTACGATTTTAACATATTTCGTAAAGATAACGCGGATACATGTTGGGCTGTAATGGGTTGATAGCTTCAAATGTAATATCCACGTTGCATGCAATCCAACTTTAATGAAGTGAAATCATCACCAAATGCAAAGTTAATTAATGAGTATAAAGTTAATTAATGAATGCAAAGTTACTTAGTGAATACAATGGTAATTATTAATTGAATATACTGAACCACCTGTTTTGAATGAAATATGTGAACTTGTACCTACTCTCAGTGATAATAAATGGTATTTGTTTGTTCCTTCTTGTATCAGAGCATTTCCAATTATATTCAAGGAATAAGTTTTTGAACTGCAGCACATTTTCGTTTAATCGATTGTTTGTTTTTTTTTAATCTATTGAATCTCATTGTTCGAGTTAATTCTCCTGTTGCATTTCATGTTGACTGGTTGACAGTTTTAATTATCCCGTTCACTGCAGATATTTACAATAACTATCATGCTGTACAGTGTTAATTTTCCAATCGATATTAGGATAGGAGAGGAGAAGTGCTGCAAACATTAACCGCTAGCATTTATAGCAACTTGTAATTATCAGTTTTATTGAGTTTATCTGCGTAGATACGCATTTTATTTCAGCCCCATTTGAGAAGAAAATAAAATAGAAGTAAATATTTTTATTTGGGTCTGGGTCTAAGTTATTGGAATTCCCCTACAATTTTCCTGGTATACCTGACATTGCCCAGGTTATTATGTTATAATTTTAGTAACAGACTTTCTAATAATAACTAACATTTTATTTTGTAAACATTAAGAACTTTCTATTAGGTCATTTTTCATCAGGTGGTATTTTTTAATAGAAAATGTTGATTGTGAGCTGAGGTCAAGTAGAGAACTACATAATTTTATTACTGGAAAGATTATTCATTCGTGCTAAGATCTAGCAGAATAAATTTGTATTATTCTTGTGTCCGGTAGTTCTTTTGGGCTTGAATTTATTTCTTCAAATTGTTTAAGTCAAGTGAAATTGCTCTGAAAATACGGAGTGTTCACTAAAAATAATATTCTTGGACAGAGACATTCACTGTCATTTATAGTGAATTCAAACCTGGAATTATATTACTGCGTTTCAACAAAAGACTATTAAATGGTACAACAATACAATACATGCCGCCACAGGCACATCAACACCTTCACCGTTGGACTCAGTTTGGATTTCTACTAAAGTTTATTCATAACTTTAAATTATTAGGACCTGTGTCTGCAATTCTAGTATTATTTTGGGATTTAATTCACAATACCGGAGTTCTTTGTTTTTACTTTCACTTTGTATTCCAAGGAAATAAATTATTTGTTGAATATTACAAAGCTTGTTGCTTTTCAATCTTTCTGTTACTTATTTTAAGCACTGCTCTGGTGGCCTAAGTGGTTTGAGCGTCCGCCTCGGATGCGGGAGTTTGCAGGTTCGAATCCCCGCCGAGTCATGCCAAAGACTTTAAAAATTGAAGTAGCAGCTGACTCGCTTGGCGCTCAACATTAAGAGGTTAGTGCTGAAACTGTTCGACCTGGTGTCAGGTTAATGTGACTGGGTGGTATGCCCAAGTGCTAAACATCACTATAAACTGCCACACTGCGAACATCGTAGCGATATGACTGAAAAATTGTTAAAGCTACGTTAAAAATCCGAATCACACACACACACACACACACACACACACGCAATTATTTTATGAGCATAGACTCGTAACACATGTTATATACATAATTAGAAACTTGCTGTATAAGCCATACTTCCTTTGTAATATTCGCAAAATATTGCTTTATCTCTCTTTCGCGACTCGCATCTTGCTGTTGTAAATGTTTCGGCGATTTCATAATTCAGTATACCACTCTGACCAAGCTGATATATTGAATCAGCAACACATCTCGATAAACAATATTTGTGGAATAAAAATGACAAAATTGCAACACAACTTGACATTCGTATTGTGTTACTTCTATTAGGGAGAAATCAAAGTTGACACTGCTAATGTATCCGAGAAAATAACTGAATTCATACAGCCCACGCCATGACAAGTGCGCTTATAGATCTCTTAATTTGATAGTAGTCCTCTGTTCTACTTACTTATATATCGATCTGCCTACCTGTCCATCTATCTATCTATCTATCTATCTATCCATCCATATCTATCCATCCATCCATCCATCCATCCACCCACCCACCCACCCACCCACCCATCCATCCATCCATCCATCCATCCATCCATCCATCCATCTATCTATCTATCTATCTATCTATCTATCTATCTATCTATCTATCTATCTGTGAAGGTGCAATTTAGTATGTCATTTGGTCTATCATTTTGTGTCAGGTTTTACCAACCATTCTTTACTCTCACAATTATTTCGTCTACTTAAGCTAGCCATCCTCCTTTTCACAATATAGCCATCCTCCTTTTGACAATATTGCCATCCTCCTTTTGATAATATAGCCATCCTCCTTTTGACGGTGGTCACCCTTCTTTTGACAATACAGCCATCCTCTTTTGACTATATAGCCATCCTCCTTTTGACAATATAGCCATCATCCTTTTGACAATATAGCCATCCTCCGTTTGGCAGTGGTCACCCTCCTTTTGACAATACAGCCATCCTCCTTTTGACAATATAGCCATCCTCCTTTTGACAATAATGCCACCATCCTTTTGACAATACAATCATCTTCCTTTTGACAATACAGCCATCCTACTTTTAACAATATTGCCATCCTCCTTTAGACAACATAACCATACTCCTTTTGACAATATTGCCATCCTCCTTTTGACAATGGTCACCCTCCTTTTGACAATATAACTATCCTCCTTTTGACAACATAGCCATCCTCCTTTTGACAATATTGCCGTCCTCCATTTCACAGTATAGTCGATATGGTTCTACTGGCAATTCACTATTTTTAAGGTACCAGTTGTCGATACTTTGGCTTCAACAAACCACGAATTTAAATATCCAATGATCGCACTGTGGAACAATTTAAGTACGAATGAGAAAATATTTATAACATTTTCTTTTCATTTTCGTTTTGGTATGAATTCATAGTAACTGGAAGGTTGAATAGCAACATAATATTGTCAGACAGACAGACAGACAGACAGAGATAGAGAGAGACATAGAGAGAAGCATATGTTTAAAAGGATTTGGTATATTGCATGAAATTTGGAATTGTCCTCTGAATTTTACTCATAGGCAAGTACCACTGTGTCCAGTTTTGAAATATGAAGATTCACATGCCCAGTTTTAAACCATATATCATTTCCTTTCTCTCCGTCATTCTATCTGCGTGTTTCTCACACTGGGTTGTTATTCTCTTTGCTTCTTAATGACGCATTAGTGCATCTTTAAAAAAATGAAAATAACTGATTAAGAGATTCACCGAATTTAAATCAGACCGTTGAAATCCAATTTGCTATTGTTTCATTCTAATTTGACAGACAATCGGTCCGAAAATAACATTTTGACGGTTCAAATGCACTTACGAGTCTCACTCGGGATAGACGTGTGCTCACACACAACTAAACAGGAATGTATGTATTGTAAACGCAGTGACTCGGTTACAGTATGTGATATCAGTACATACTGTACAGTAATCGTAGTGTTCGTATACACAGTGTATAGGACTGAAAATCTAGGGCACAAAGTCGAGACAAAAGGGAACGCCGTGAAAGTGATGACATAGATGTAACAGAATACTTAGATGGACTCGAATTTTCATGTAAGTTATCCTCTCTACACAATACCACTTGTGTTTAGTATTTATATGCACCTTTACATACACTTTCAATCGGTTCAGTATTTATCTATCTTTGTCAGCATATTCGCCTCAGTTTTTATTCGTTATCTCATTATCGCAAGAGTCAAATTTTATGTACAGGGTTTTGGGGCACGAGAACACAGCACTGATTATATAATGCCGATTGAACGTTATGTTCTCAAAATATAATACAAGTGTCCTAAATTTAACTATTTTACTTATCGGCAGTTCCCTTTACTTGAATATGTCTTTACTAATGCAGAGTAGACATATCTCCATGGCCTCTCAGCATATGTTATATATCGAAAATCATATTTTTGTGTGCAAACAAGAAACGTTTTAGATACAAAATGCTATCAATAAATGCGATCAACGGCCAAACAGAACAATGGTGAAAGCTGAAGACGTACCTTGCTAAAAAATACTTCTTTAAATGACATTTGTTACTTCAAAATCTTCCTGCATTAAATGCGATATTAAGCTATATCCCGTCCATCCACCCACCCCACCTCTCTCTCTCTCTCTCTCTCTCTCTCTCTCTCTCTCTCTCTCTCTCTCTCTCTCTGTGACAGTGTCTCGATCCAAGATCAAGTTTGTCTTTTCTTTGATAAATAGTGTTTTTCGCGAGAACTTGTTTTAAAAAGATTTTTGGTAATTATACATGCAACATATGCGACTTGAGTAGCAGGAGATACGTCTGGTGAAATATACATTTCAGTTTTCAAGAAATTATAGTAACCTTTGCATAAAATACAAGTCAACTAATAATTGCTTTCTATATACTGTAATCATGGAAGACGAGATCCATTTATACGATAAGGTCTTGATTACTCTTTTATTAAAAAAAAAAAAAATTAAAAAAAATCTTGTATCCTATTAGATCAGATCATCTACTTAATTGCAAACAACCGTTTTTTAAAATAATTCTGAAGTGGAAAGGATCCACTCTGATGTTAACGTGTCTCCTTATCCTGAAAAGTGCAATTATTTCTCAGTCAGTTTAATGCCCCCACGTTTAAAGGTTGTAACCAATATTGGACGGTAGACCGGAAGAACAAAAAGTGGGAAACACTTTTTACAAGATGACAAGCTTGGATTAATTGAATTGTTATATACATACATATATATATATATATATATATATATATATATATATATATATATATATATATATATATATATATAATTTTCCGTCTTTTATAATAACTTTGAAAATACAAAACCACTTGTGGCATTAGCGGTAAACAAAACGCTTCATTCAAGGTTTGTGCCCACATGTGATCATTACGCCATATATTTTGATCATGTGACTTCATGTGAACACAGCAAAAGTTCTTATTAGTTCTTCCTACTCGTAGTACCTGGATTGAACTAATTAACTGGTAAATATATTTAAGACACTACCAATTATGGGCGTCCTACCCAGTCCGATGATTTCATGTTTTGGCCTACATCCTTAAAACTTAATGGATGACCACTATGTGTTTTCTCCCCATCCCCCACCCCACCCCCGGAAAATTTCTACGGACTCCCTCGCTAACAATAGAACAAACTAGTTTTGGTTAGTTTGTAAACTTTCACCAAAACTTGTTTTCATACTGGAACAGATTGTAAGATTCAAGTGAATGTCATTTACATAATCATCACACCACCGCCTACCGCCTTTCTAAAACGAACTTGGATCCTCAGTGGCTCAGCGATTAGCGTAGCGGACTCAACAAGGGTGCGGACCACCCTGAGGCAACTGCCATGGTGTGTCTTTGGTCAAGGCACATTAATGCAATTGCCTCGGCACTAAATAACCTAGTTGTGCTGCCTTGTCGTATAGCATGAACCCAAACCAAACCAATCTACAACGAATTTATTGTATTTACATCACGTCAAAGACATACGAGTTAAGTTTCATTCCCATGGACAAACGGAGGTGGCCAAAACAAAGTGCCATTATTATTATTATTATTATTATTATTATTAGTAGTAGTAGTAGTAGTAGTAGTAGTAATAGTAGTAGTTGATGTTGTATAAGCCTTGTTAGATTTTAGTAATAATTTTTTCATTATGGGGAGTCGGTATTGGGAATATATTTCCTAAACCGAGTAATTAGCCAGTGTCTGTGACGTCATAGTGTATTCACTAGACTTTATGGTAGCACGGATTAGTTTCGTAAAATAGGCCCTTCCTAACTTTTTAAAATAAGTAATTTTCAGGCTATTCTAATTTATAATTCTCGGGATATTCTAATGCTATACTTTGAGATAGGAATAATTCTTTGTATAGTGTGGTTTGGTTTGCGTTTCACTCTGCATAGCGCAAAGTATTAATATTCGGCGTGAAAGAGCTTATTGATAAGTCATACAAATGTAAAACAAACAAACAAAAGAAAAACCAAAAAAAAAAAAAAAAAAAAAAAAAACGCCCATGTGTGACATTTGAGCTTAATTAGGGGATTATAGGAAAATTATTTGTTGTATCTGCTTGTGTAAGAACCTTTCAGTTGACAACAACTGTTGTACTTAGGTCCTTAGAAGTAGGGGAAACAACAGACCGCAAGCCACACTCAGTCAGGTGCTTAATTTGTTCGAGAGTGACACCCCTTGTGAATATTATTATTATTATTATTATTATTATTATTATTATTATTATTATTATTATTCAGAACTTTACGAGGCAGGCTGTAGTTATGATTATTCATGATTTTGTCTCTTTGTCACGTAAGTCGCGGCAGCAGATGATGCACAAAGTGTGTTCTATTCCTTTAAGGATTCACGGTTTATTTTATAAGTTTATTGAGGTATTACTCGAGTAAACGGTGTACAAACTTTGTTATGATCGGATTATCATAATAAAGTTTCCGGAGCTGCGGAGGTGGCTGGGGGTGTTATGCATATCTGTATTATCTATTTAGTTTATAACATAGTTTTGTTTTAAGTAATTTGGGTTTATGACGTTACTATTTTAATTCTTTAAATTTCGTGGCTTGCTAGTACTATAGTAAAGAACACGTACAATACGCGTACAATTCTCATTGATGAGACAAAGCTGATTGCCTATGTCAAGTAAACAACTGTGTCGGTCAAGCACGCCAAGATTTATTTCGAATGGAGGAACATGAAACATCACGTAAAACTAAGAGTACATTTGCCCTGTTAGACCTAGTGTGCACGCCCAAATTGTTGATTTGTTGAATGGTATGGGAAGGTAATAACACGACCGTTTCAGCTATTTAATACGATTTAATTGTTCGATGATCTTTCGGTTAATCATAATCTGTTGATTTGATGTATATATTAAGACAATATAATGAAAATACACGTACAACGTATTCAGTTCTTCAATCTGTGATAGATTTTTGAGAGTCGTTGAGAAAAATAGATTTTTTATATTTGTTTGTTGGACTGAGTAGAATGGAATGTCTTTAATTTAAACAGTCAGTACCTATTGGAGTATGTGAATTTATTCACGTACTTGAATATTTTAATAATTCTATCGAAATTATGTGCAACTTTTAAGGACTTCCGTGATATTCTAAGTTCACGGGATTACATTGAAGTAAAACTATTTGGATTTAGAACTGTGATTCTCTAGTGGTGCTAACATGGTAACACATGAACACATTAGAACCTTCATTCGGAATATCTTTGGACAGTTTCCGGTTAAGTGACAAATTAATAGTACGATATAGTATATTCTAGGAATTCATGCACTGTAAGTTATTTTCTTAACTTTTTTCACTTTGTTTGGTTTTTATATTTTATTTAAATAATTTTATATTTGGAAACTTAAATACATGTTGGTTTACCTTGTCTTGTTACTCAAGTTAAGACCTAGACGTAACGGGGGGGGGGTGTTCGGTTATTACTTCCTGATCTTAAAATAAAAATGAACTGGTCAATTCTTATAATTTAATTTTACAGGTATAAACGACAGAATAACTGGAATTATGTCAACAAATCTATTAACTACATTCATTCTAATTGCCGGTTTTCCCCGTGCATGAACAAATAAAAAATAGCAATTATTACAGTGATTTGGATACTGCAAATTAGAAAACGGCTCGCAGTTTCCAGGCAAACGGGCACAAATTGACCACTTATCGGTAAAATCATTACACTTTCCGTCTCTATTGGAGAATTAAATCAGTTCACGCAAGATTGTAGATAAATACCCAAATGATGAAAAATCATTCCTTGTTTACCTAATTTCGTTTGCAGACATTTCCTAATCTCTACATCAGAGAGTAGGGTCTACAACAGTTAGAGCAAAACTTTGATTTTTTTTTTTATACAAGTTTTCGAAAAATATGGATAATGAAAAGTATACAGATTGTTATGTCACTTGTTACGTGGCAGTGGTTTGATTTGGTTATTGTTAGTGAGCGGATGACTGACCATGATTTTATTTCCCGGGTCAAATAAATAATAAAATAATATATGAAATTATTGGATTGAGTAACTGAGATCTGAGCAGATATATCAACAAGAGTCCACCTATGTAAAATATAACAATCTAATCAAGTACATTAACAAAATGGAAATGAACATCACATTTGAATCATACACTTTCTCTTAGACATTAAATTATCAAACTTATAAGAAATGCAATTAGCCGGTATGTTATACCGATAAAACAAATTTCATCATGAAATCGAGTGAACGATCCTACTCATTTGCCCAGCATGCCTGCATAACCTTGTTGTTTCGGTCCTTTCAAAGTCAACGTTGATAATAGGCCAGAGCCGCTATATTACTTTTCCTTCTTTCTCTGTCTGTCTGTATGTCTGTCTGTCCAACCTCCTTCCAAGTATGTCATCAACAATAACTTAGTTGTCTGTTGTCGTTTTCCTCTGTATGGTGTATATATGGAGACATTTCCCTTTGTGCTTTCCGAGGTTAGTTTCTTCCATGCAGACGAATCTCGTTGTTCCTTTAAGTTCCGTGTCCTTCAACTTCGAGACACGCATCTCTTTGCCATTTTTAAGGAAGCATATACTTGCTATTTCTTCCCGTTGTCAACTCCTTGCCTTTCTACAGAAACTTAGACTGTCTAATTTCGTGAGGGAAATTATTTAAAACGTTGAATTTCGTCTGGGAAACACACACCCCTTGATTAGCTTAGTCAGTCAGGATTAACTTATCTAACGGCCAAAGATAAACCCACGCCTATCAGTTTTTGCAACTTCTCATATGTCAGCGCTTTCTTAATAACTATTTCTGAAAAATCTCATTTTAAGACACTTATTTCCAACGACACAAATTTGTCTCAGAATTATTTCAATTTAGACATTTTATTAACTTGAACTCCACGTAACCTAGCCTCTCTACGTCTCTAACCATTATTTCAATTAAAATTCAATCATGTCCCAGCAGGAACATCAAATCCATCGCAACTAAACAGCTATTGCGGCCTAGCCCATACGTCAATGTTATTTGTGACGTGTCACGCTGACCGTGACATGATTCGTTCAGTGATGTGTTGCCATCTGTCAGAATTCATTCTGTTACATAGATATATATCTAACAGAAAGACGTTTTAAATTTAAATACATACAAGCATACATACATACATACATACATACATACATACATACATACATACATACACACATGCTTGGGTATTTCTAATCAATAATGTTTATTAAAATAAGAAAGATAAAAAGAGACAAAGATTGCAATACTACAAATCTCGATAAATAACCATAACTAGACCCGCATTAGTTGTTGTTGTTGTGGGGCTTAACGCCATTTTTCAGCACACGATAGGCTATACATGGCGGCCAGTATTAATGGTGGAGGAAGAAACCGGGAAATCCCCGGAAAGAACCACCGACCCACGAGAAGCTACTGGCAAGCTTTCTCACATATCTACATTCGCCGAATCCTAGACTCGAACCCACGCAGACAGAGGTGAGATGGCAGTGATCCGTAACGGAGAGCGCTTTAGACCACTAGGCCACTCGGGGCCCCGACCCACATTAGAAAGAAACAATCAGGCTAGACTTCCACATGTTTCTTATTCAGTTACGATTTTACTCTTTATCCGGTTCGTTGGTCATGTTTTCCTTGCCAAAACACGCAGCTTACCTCTTTTTGAATCACACCAACGGTTCAACTGACTTTTTCGCCCAGTCAACAAGAACACATTGTACTATTTAAGGGGGGGGGGGGCTGCTAAAATGCCTCAACTTAAAGTCGATAAAACGTCTTTATTTAAATTGCAATCGGAACTGAAGAGAATGTGTGCTTTCACCAAGTGTACTACTTTTTTTAAAAAGCAAAGCAAAGCCCGCCTATTTGGTACAGCTTTAATAATCGGCAAACTATAGCCATGCCAGATGTTTAAAAAATGTTTTGTCCACGTAGTAAAATAGACTCTCCCTCCCTCTCCACCCCCCCCCCCGTCTCTCTCTGCATATCATTTAAAATTTTGATTGATAGTACACAATCTTCATATTAATTGTGTTATTATGAGATTTTAATGTTTTGAATTAAGTACCATCATTTGCAGAACCTTTTTAAGACACTATACATGATATGAAGTTTTTGTTACGCTGCTCTCCTAATCTATGCAAACAAACACTAACTTACATGGCACTATAAGACGAATCTTCGCAAACAGACTGAAAAGTGATACCAGTGGCCAAATCAGTTAATTTTGTTTGAGTCATTCGTGTGCGAACCAATGACAGTCAAAAGGGTCTGATCATTCAGATTGAATGAAACCGTAATGAAAAAAGACACGAATTTAATAAACTTGCACTTATTATCAACAACGCATCTGTCGTTCATTAAGCATTAAATAATTGTGTTTTGTTTATGCACTTTATTCTTTTCATGTTTTTTTTGGGGGGGGGAGGGTAATCGAAATGGAAAATGTAGCTTACATTTTACGCCATCACAACATCAAAATAAGTAGCTCTTAGACCTTCTTCAACAATTATCACACGTTGTGTAATAAATTTTAATAATTATGTGCTGAAAGTAGTAGATATATGGAGGATCTCATATGGGTAATGATTTAATATTGAACTTATGAAACGAGCTGAATAATTTCCAGCTTTTGCTCGCCAATGTTCGCAAAAGCTGGACATTATTCAACGAGATTCATAAATTTAGTATTAAATCATTACCTATCTGAGATTCATTTTATCACGATATTTTTATTTCAGTGGAAATTATTTAGATAGAAAGAAGAACGAATAATTTCGTTAATTCTGACAGAAGTAGCACTTTGTTGTGCGTAAAAATATCGTCCCAAACAAAGTTGAACTAGTATTAACGTTTAAAATTAGATTATACTTTTCTTACAAACTATCATTAAAAAAAAAACCAAGCGTCCTTCCTAATAAAGAGAACATTTTACACAGACAAGATCATTTTTCAACACAGAAGGTCCAATGCGCGTGATGTCGCATTGTTTGATGTAGTACCCCGTTAGAGTGCAGTAGACGATCCATGTTTACGTAACCTAACTTGTCACTTTCACAACTAAACCTTTTTTTTTTTTTGGCAATATTCACGTGAAAGAACGTTTACTGGATGCAGAAATTCCCATATTTACTGTAAAGTATTTCCGACCGGATATTTGCAGTACTTGACCAGGAACTGCACACTACAGAATATGTAAACAATTTCGTTTTGAGTCGGAATTGCATCAAATATTTGCCGCGTAAATATGCAGTGGTTGGATAAACTTCTGTCAATTTGGAAATCGGTATATGTCCACATTCTTCTGCGAAGAAAGGTGACTTTATTCACTTTTGTAAGTTAATATTTAAACCACGCTTTTATATAAGGTTGATTCCATGCTACAGGTTTACCACCCCACTCCAACCCCGCCCTACACAACACCATGAACTGAGCAATACCCTTAGTTTTATTCTTGTTGTTGTTCTTGTCTTGGAGTTTTACGCCATTTTTCTTATGATGATATTGTTATATATGACATAACAAACCCCTGTCCATATTCAGACAGCCAAGATAATTTTTCCTCAATATCCTTTTGCGAGTCGAGTTGAAAAGTTGGCCAATCAGAATCACATAAAGTGATATGTTTACATGTCATAATATTAAAAAATATGAAACTGCACAAACTATAGACATTGTTTACCGACTATGTGATAATAATCTATATAACATCGTGAATACATTTTAAGTCATGATCGGCAGTCTGTTCTCTTTTAATGGATATAATTTTACTTACGTAGTCAACTTATTCGCTTTGATGTCTGTTTGCTATTATATCGTACTAGCGACCATCCTCTTTTCACATCGTCGAAGTACTTGCAGATTAATTTTTCGGAAGGCATTTAAGACATTTTGATGCAACTGTGACCGAAATCGATAAAAGAAAGGACAATGATGCCAGTCGCAGACTGCAGTATAGTCGGAGTGATACATTTGTATATTTTGTTTTGTGCCCGCTAATAAGGTTTATGTAGAAGTACCGAGTACCCGATTTAGGAAATCGAGCGAAATCAATATACATTTCATAGCAGTCAATTCAAAAAGTCACACACACACACACACACACACACACACACACATATATATATATATATATATATATATATATATATATATATATATATATATATATATATATATATATATATATATATATATATATATATATATATATATATATATATATCCACATAATATGCATCAGTGAATATCTGTCACTCATACGGATCTATCCTACTTCAAATGTGTGCCGACTGCTGTTATTTGGACCATTTTGGCTATTTACGAAACAAGGATCGATAGAGGAGTTGCGAATGCATCGAACTATATTTTCGGTCGCCACTTCTCAGGCAGTCCTAATATCAATAAAATTTTGAATTGACCGAGGCGGTCTGAATCGATTGTTTTGGGGGGTTTGGGTTGGGTTCTTTTTTTGCGAACATATATGCGGCGAGAAAATATGTGATTTGTGTTGTAAGTTACTGCGCCGACATACAGGCACGTTCCCATTGTTGTATAAGGAACAATGGCATTACATCACAAACTACACATGGAGATTAATGACTGAGATTGTGGAAAGTATTTGTAGACCCGAATATTTTACTGCTGCTTGGCTGTTATATTCTGTAAAGTGGATTGGAGGGGGTCATTTACACCCACAGCAGGACTGGAATTCTTACTTTTGCCAACTTTTGGTTAGTCTCAAAACAATAAATAAAGTTTGTAATGTTAATAACATAATTCACTGATCAAGGATGTTTAGAAATACACACACACAAATTTTTTTTTACCGTGATCTAGACTACCAAGAAGCGTGTAGGTCGTTACATTTGCTTAATGAAATTATTTTCATAATGAACTGGTTTTCATTTCGGAATCAAAATTGTTAATGTCAGTGTATCTGATATTTTCAATAATAATAATAATGATAATAATAATAATAACAATAATAATAATAATAATAATAATAATAATAATAATATCTGAGCCTTTCGGATCAAGGTTCTTAATTATACCCGTTGTAAGTCGTTTCGTTTTCTGGTGATATATTTTACCCTAGTTTTGTTTTTCTGTTTGTTTTACAAGTTAGGTTACGATAGGTATTGTGTATAAATAATTCAAACAACCGTCTTCGACACCAGACTCGCAAAGACATGATCAATGTAGTGTTCACTGGAACCGAGATCGAGAAACTGTATGAGAGATAATTCGCTGGATAGTTTGGTTGTTAGGTTGATCGTCTTTTCCGTTGATGCCGCCTCGCCTATCATGGTGCGTGTACGTAATATCTTATCATTAAGTCGTATTTCCGTGGCACTCCCTGAACAAACAACAAAATCAGTTTATGAGGGAAGCAATATGACTGTGTTTGTTACTTGGTATAAGTAACAGTCGATATATTGCGACACTTTGAGTATGAATAAAAAAAAGTGGCAAAAAGTATGAAAAGTGAATGAAAACCTTTTGTCAATATATACATGAATGCTCATCAATATATAAAATAATACTCATCAATGTAGAAAAGAATACTTGTCAATGTGTAAAAGAAAACTCGTCAATGTCGAAAAGGATACTCGTCAATGTAGTAATAAATACTCGTCAATATATACAAGAATAGTCATCAATGTGAACAAGAATACTCGACAATATAAAAGAGCAATTGTCAATGTAGAGACGAATTCTTGTCATTGTATAATAGAAAACTCGTCAACACAGAACAAAATTTAAGAAACAGTAACTTAGTGGTTCATTAACCTGATAACTTTCATAAACATGTTTCAGAAAGATAGCTCTCGATGAACATCTAGATAGATGAACAGATCGGTATGTGTCGATCACTCATAATGACGTTTGTTTTTGTTTTTGTTTCATCACACCTGAGAGGTAAGTTGCTGGAGGGAGTCACGGTAACGCAGTTGGTATAGTAATAGACTCGTAGTCCAAAGATCGTGGCTTCGATACTCGCCCAGGCCATCCATAATCGGCTGTCTCAGTACGACTTCGTGAAAGGTACACAGCAATTTTCTTGGTATGATAAAGCCAACAATATGTTAAAAGGCATGTTAGAAACCATCCAAACAACCATGTTATGCACTGAAGTTATTTCTTGATTTATGCAGAAAGTTAAGGTAATTTAACGTTGTCGCAAATCATATACCTTGGTATTACTTTAAAATATAAAAAATTGCTACATACTACAAATTGTTCATACAGATTGGGAGACACTGTCCATTTTATTTCGTATATGTACGTACAAGGATATGTGACGCTGAGTGCAATCAAAATTATGTTTCCGTAAAAATCTCGTAAGGACGAATAGGTACAATATGCAAAAAGAATATGTGCATGTATATTCAGAAATTACTAATGTCGACAAAGTACATTAGCCTGAGTTAATTTTAGTACGGTATGTTTTTTTTTTATTGGGGAAAAAAATGGAATGGAAAACAGATATTTAACATATCGTATAACGTCATGACTAATTGCGTGTCTAAAGGTATAAATCAACGCTCTGACCAAAGTGAGTGTCTTAAGGTATTGTTCAGGAAAGGATTTTCTCAAAAAAAAAGAGTGGAAGAATATAATCCAGCCTTTGTGCTGGCTTGGTGCAACATACAGTAGGGAGTTTTATACGTAATTCAAGCAGATAACAAGTTGAAATGCGATACTAATTGCCCTGTTGTATACAACAGGTACACGCAATGTTCAAGCCCACTCTTATTTGTCTAACTTGTCTCTATGGTAGCCGTACAAATGTGTATCAGGATGTATTAGATGAAAAGTTACACCAGTAATTCGCGGGGGTGTCAAACCAAATAGATTTCAGTGCTTTAGCTTTTACAAATGTGCTAAATAAATAAATAAATCAATAAACAACGATCACAAAATTATTGGTCATAGAACAAACTTTAAAGAAATTAATACACAAAGATGATCTCGTTTTAGTTTCTTGTCTCTGACTGCTGGAAATGATAACATTAAACATGGAATGGTCTACCCACAACCACTGAAACTGTAGTTTTGTCCTGTTGGTTAGCTCTGCAAGTATTGGTCCCAAAGAAACAGGATTCACGCAGCAGTGCAAAAGTGTCAAGAGTCTAGAATCCATTGAAGTTCAAATGCCTTAGGCACCCGGTTATAAGTCGAGTCCAACTGCAAATTCAAATCTGCCGTCACATAATGCGTACGTAGATATGGGTCAATGCATTTCGTTTTAGTGTGATTGTGATTGTGATTATGATTTTTAACGTAGCTTTAACAATTTTTCAGTCATATCGCTACGATGTCTGCAGTGTGGCAGTTTATAGTGATGTCTAGCACTGGGGCATCATGCCGCAGACATGTAGCATGATGTCCCACCCAGTCATTATCCTGACACCAGGCCGACCAGTCCTAACACTAACCTCTTAATGCTGAGCGCCAAGCGAGGCAGCTGTTAGTACCATTTTTGTAAGTCTTTGGTATGACTCGACCGGGGATTGAACCCACGACCTCCCGCATCCGAGGCGGACGCTCTAACCACTAGGCCACCGGAGCGGTTTTCGTTTTAGTAATGAGTTGCACAAACAAGACAGACCATGATCTGCCAGTGCATTATGCAACGGCAGATCAGGGTATATGTGGTTTGCAGTTGGACTAATATGGGCGTATTAGCGAGCATAAACGGTACTATTCTTTGTTCTCTTAGCGAAAAGTGGACTGTACGTCCTTCTTGTAAACGAGAGAGAGAGAGAGAGAGAGAGCATATTTTCAGGCATATATTTCTCTCTCGTGCATAAATTAAAATCGTATCGAATTTGCTGTCCATGTAAATTCATATGTCACTGTGATATCTGGTGAGAGAGATATTATGCGGAAGAATTAACAAAGACCTTAGCCTTTAAATTTAATCCATGAGCAGGAAAGCCACAAAAAAGACAGGTGCAGGGTACACTTAACTTATTTTACTACTGGGTGTGACACGGTGAATTCAAACAGAAAGATCGTAGTAAGAAACTTTTCATACTCCCACTTGTACATGTAGTGTTTATGGTGACGCGTACGACTTATGAATTACTGATAAAAATATGCACTGGTGAAAACAGATGGAAACGTATCTGAATGTGAGAATGTAAGTATTATTTTGCTTCATATATTATCAATTATCTTTTAAAAGTTCAGATTTGATTATAACTTCCGCTTAGCCTTGGAAGGATACTGTAAAGATTACACACCAGCGCATGTCTGGAATGCATTTCACATTGTAAATATCACCTCCAATAAGAAAGGCAAAAGTATATGCGCTTGTGTGTGTGTGTGTGTATGTGTGTGTGTGTGTGTGTGTGTGTGTGTGTGTGTGTGTGTGTGTGTGTGTAAGACGTTATTAGGTTTATTACCACTTTATACCCTTTCTCCACCCCAAGCTGAACCGGATACCGAATAATACCAGATATAGAACGTGTTGCCGTTAGCAGCTCAGCTTATTGTTTACTTCTAATCATGCGAGTTTAAGCGTATTTATACAATATCAAACATGCATGCGATTTCCTGTAAGAATGGCACAGCCATAGTTTCCATGCATACATCTTTT
The DNA here is from genome assembly GCA_016617855.1 of Megalonaias nervosa. NCBI lineage: Eukaryota > Metazoa > Mollusca > Bivalvia > Unionida > Unionidae > Megalonaias > Megalonaias nervosa. The sequence continues at coordinate 3,552 of JAECUM010076169.1, read as the reverse complement.
TCAACTTTCATCCCTTAGTTTACTCAATACTGGCTTTCATCCTATCGCGCTAAAACATATTTTTGTTGTACATGAAAACAGTGCACAAAATCATATCCCAACAAAATTTTATCCTTACGTCATGTTTGCTTTCTTGTCCAAACGGTTTACATGTAATTTTCCTCTTTACCCTTCCGTCATAATGCACTTTCTTATAAAAATAGTGTACATATAAAATCATATCCCTAAAGAACTTTATCCTTACCTAATGTATGCTATTTCACGTCCATCTAGATCACGTAACCGAATGGCAGACGATAAAATTGAATGAGAAATTTATTTATTGACTGGTAATTTTAAATAAAGGAAACAAGCAATTGCTGTTTGCTTCACTCCTATTTTATATCTTTCTTAATGAATACAAGGAAACGTGCATACATACAATAGCTATATTTTTTAGTAATAAAACACAGACTACGGGCTGAAAATGTTCGATATTGATAACCAGGTCAGGAGGGGGGGGGAGTGTACAACATATATTATTACACAAAAGTATTTTAAGATCGTATGCAGGCTATGGTTACAAAGCTCCGGTAGACATTGACTGTCGTTGACACAAACAACTGGAACCTGTTCTAAAATCTGCACTAGCAGCTGTGGATCAAGGAGAGCGTGGAGGCGCTCGCGCCCCTTCAGCCCACTTCAACCCCCATTAGAAAACGATTGCAAAAGAACTGATACTTTACACAGAACAAGTTTTTTTGACCGTTCAATGCTTAAAAATATGCCCCGGAAATACGTAACATACAGAAGGTTACGGTGACTCCGCCCCGTGGCTTCCATCCCACAGAACCCTCGCCTACTGTCTTAGGACACCCCCCCCCAACATAGATGTTATTCCTTACAAATCTGCCCCTGCTTAGATGTACCTATATGACATCAGGTTTCGAAAAATACATAGATTGGACTGTATTCGAGAAAGGTAAAAATGAAAGATTTATGTTGAGAAAATATTGCTTCAACGCCTCTCGGTTCAGCTGGAGACGGGTAGTTTTAATAAACTCATCACCAGTTAATAGTCATGCTTTTGAATTTTTTTTTTTTTTAATTCATTCTGTACAAACCAAGTTATACTCTGAAGATGGATGAAATATGATATATCATGACAACTCTTGTTGTTAATGTCAGTGTATGGAACTAAATAATTTTTGTAACTGCTACCGTGAGCTATCCAAAGCCCGGGGATAGATGGAGTCACCTTTGGCAGAAGCAACTCATGCATTTTAATAGTTTTGTAGACTTATATGATATTCTTTCTGTGTGAGTTTTATTTTCTTTTATTTTTGTAGACGGTAAAGTATATTTTATACCAGTGTAATGATTGTATTTTTAGTTGAAATAATAATAATAATAATAATAATAATAATAATAATAACAACAACAACAACAACAATAATAATAATAATAATAATAATAATAATAATAATAATAATAATAATAATAATTATTATTATTATTATTATTATTATTATTATTATTATTATTATTATTATTAATATTGCAGAAATTACGGGCTGAATCATTCGTCCTATACTGTTAGAAATAGAAATTTCACTTTAATTGTAATTTCGTCAAACGTTTCAAGTACTGTACATGGACACAGCGGAATCATAACTGTGAGACACTACTGTGACCTCGACCAAAGGAAATGGTCTACATTATGTGTTATCTCTGATCATCATGTGTGATCTAACGATGAATTTTTACTGATGTAGTTTAACATGTCTCGTGCCACCTGGTGCCGCCTTTTGTATTTGTTTGAACTTCAATGCAAGGCAAATGGACCTGGGTGAGTTGTATATCTTTCAGTCTCAGACTTCTATTACTTCGTATTTGTTGTAATCTGACTGTAGTATTGTTGCAATGAAACCTTATTTCATCGTGTTTGGCTGTGTTTTAATTTATATCGGTTTGCACCATTCATATTATGTCATAGACAGCAAAGCTAATATTGCCTGGATGGTACCCAGTCTCACCATATTTCGTCACAAACACGTGGAATGTTAATAATATTTCGGCAGTGGCTTAATGTGATATTCAACTGCAGCAGTTGGTTCCAGCGTTGGAAAAAAATCAGAGACTCTCGCACAAGAAATTGGTTTAGTTTTAATGTTTTATGGTACAGCAATTATTTCGTATTTAGGCGATTGGACCCAATTGTTTTGACCAATGACACACTATGCTAGCAGACACGGGTTCATCCGATGCCAGAATTGGAACCCACACCCTTTGTGTTGCAAGTCTGGCACGCACATCACCGAGCCACCGCGAGACAAATAGTTACTATTATATAGTCTTTGATGTAGTAAATTAATTTCGCCAAACATTGCCTATAAAAGTAAAATTACGGGCAAATTTCTGCCTCGAGTAGGAGGCTGCCATCTTGCACGATTCGAGGTACGTCTTTTGTCGTTAATTTTACTATAAGCAATGTTTTTTTTTTTTTAAGAAATATAAAGCGTACTAAGACATTAAAGTAGTAGTTAATCACCGTAACTGCTTTTGTGTGTGGTTTTCAAACATTGATACCAATATTTGGAACCGGCTGAGACATGCTGAGATTTAAATGTAATGCAGAAAAGACCAAGATGATCCAAATGCCCCTGACGTGGGTTGATGAGATTTAATCCATATATGCCTGCACCATATCGTGTAGCATATTTGGTTTCCTTATCTACATTAATGACATCCTGTAATAGTAGATAAGAAATGCATTTGATAACAATTGTATGATCAAAGTATACAAGGAAATATCATGTTTTATCTGGTCAAACTGGATTACTGTCATAGAATATCACAATAGAGTTTGATGGCTTTTAATGCAGTTGTTACTCCACTTGGACAATAAAGTTGAATTATTGGAACGGATATTAAAGATTTTGCCTCAGCAAACTCTATAGCTTTTGTGATGATAGCCGATACGAATTTCTTTGTACTGAGAGTATTACCCATGGACTCTACTCCTTGATAAAGGTCAAACATTTAACAACTAAACTTGTGTCTGTTACTTGTTTGTAAATCGCCTCTATCTGTCTGTCTTTGTATATATATATATATATATATATATATATATATATATATATATATATATATATATATATATATGAATGATTTGAATGTTCAAGACTGATATCCACATAAAATTATGTACGGATTTTAAGCTGAAGATTATTAAAATTACAGTACGAAATAGAACATGTTCCATTTACAAAACAATTGGATACATGGAATTTTGAGATGTACGTTATCATTTACTTGATTGGGACACATGGTAAAACTTGGTTCTTAGAGCAAGGTGTATTGCTCACTTGGGGTTTGTAACTGGAGGTAGTGGGGGTTAGGCACATTCGGAACAACCCGACTATTTCTGAGAGAAAAAAACATATGTTTCTGTTGTATTTCGGCGTAGCAATTTACAGAAAAATCATAAGTTTTCTACTCCAGAAATTTTTTCATATTTAAGAAACCTCAATTTATTCTGGTGACCTCGGCTATTTCTTATTTATATAATGA
>JAECUM010076167.1:0-29716 GCA_016617855.1 Megalonaias nervosa | reverse complement strand
TATAATGTTGGTATATGTGACGGAGGACCGTTTCAAGAGGTTATATTTCAGTCTGCTACTCTGCACATTCATAATTTTCTTTTTGCCATTGTATGTGTCGAGGACAAATCTGAAAACGAATTACAGTAAGAATGTTTATATATTTTTTTTAATATTTTGAAGTATTTTATATAATAACATAGTAAATTCAAATAATTATATGATACCTGTAATTAGACAGTCTATCCTTATCACAAGTTACCACCCTGTTGAAGTCTCGTATCCACGGGGTCGAACTGTCAGTCTAGGACCCGCCCATTACCTCCAACCCCACCCCACCTCAGACATTGCTGACATTTTCAGGTTTAGAAGCCCCTATAATCAATCAAGAGGAGCAGCATATACAATTCCCAACAGCATCTCGGTATGCCGGTCCGATCCTGGTATACGCCACCATGATACAATAATTTTGTTTTGCACCGATATGTCATTGTGTCACTTGTACTGACTGAAGGTATGTTTGCATCCAAATGGTTGAAATAGTTTCCTAAATTAGCATCACGTGCCGCTAAGGAACAATCGTCTCAGAATCAACGGCTTGTGAACACGATGGCAGTGGCTACCTCGCTCTGGTAAATGATTTTATTTTAAACCAGAATGATTTTGTTCTTTGTTTGGCTCAAACTTTTTTAAACTAATATAACCATTATTTTCTTCTAAAAATTAGAGCAAGCATTTTTTTCAAGCCATTTTGGGACCGAAATTCGTTCTTTCTCAAATGGTCGGCCCCATAGTGAAATTCACACGATGCAAGCGTTGAACACAAGCAGGCACATAAACTTAAAGTGACTAGTCTGGTTCAGTGATTGAACACCACTCAATTACTTTTTGTTAACAAAGAGTAACGGAAGAGAGAGAGAGAGAGAGAGAGAGAGAGAGAGAGAGAGAGAGAGAGAGAGAGAGCCAGACTAAACATGACAACAACTGGATGTATGCAAACTCCAATATTGATGGCGCCATACTAGAGTCTTTATCCTGTTGCCGATCATGTTACCTATTTGTCTTCGTTATAAATGCAGACAATGTAGACGTGTCTCTATATTCAACAAACCATATTAAAAATTTTTTTAATAAATGTCACATGCTTAATATCAATGTCAAGTTCAAATCTTCTTTATCTATATTGGCATTTAAAATTTCACGCTTAATTGCCCCACACTCTTTTTTTAAACATAAAACTTGGAAACACACTATAAATTCAATTATAAGTTCTTGGAGTGTATTTCGACTGGTGCACAACTACAATTAGCGCTTAATACAATGACGTTTTATATTAGAAACAAAACAATAACAAATATGAGCTGAACTATTTAGTCTGTGTTTGATTGACAAGAACAGTTTTATAAGGTCATTTCAATATTCCAGAACAGTTGCACATAGTATTGGATAAAATATTCCGACACTTAAACATCTATTGAGAGATACTTACATTCAGATGAAACATAAATGTTTCAGGTATCGATGTCTGAGAATTATTTATTGTTGATTTTATTACCTTATGAAATTCTCAGAACTTCCAGTCAGCATCTAACTGGTGGCTTTATTGTATTGCTTTACCCTTAGAATTAATTTAAAAGGTCAAAGGTACTTCAACACTATTAGCACTAAAAGAATTATGATCTTAATCTTGAAAATGGCCTTACTTTTTTAGGAAACTTTACTTAATCCACTGTCCGCTATATTACCGATGCTCTAGACAATGTCTTCTCTGTGGTGCAGATTACATAAATCAAAGAACATATTATGATACAATAAACCGCACGTTGCACTTGTCCTAAAAGCTTATGGTACTTAATAGAAATGGTCTCCAATTTAATATAAATATAAAGACTATTCCGCTTCGTTATAAATTGTCTATCTCTTTGTCCAGTTGCATTAGTAAATGATTTCTCGCTTCCAGTATTTCACATTATGAGAGCGTAATACTGGAGATAAAAGGTTGATGTCTAACTTGAAAAGGCAAGAAACATCAACCTGACACGATAACATCTTAATACTGGGGCGGATTACTATCTGTTGTCGAGGGATAAAGTGAATTCTTTCTAGACCTCTGCCATGGGTATTTCTTTTCATTAAGGACGTACCTGGAGGAGACATTCTTGTCATTAACAAATCCATAAAAAACAAACAAACGTCAGTTGCTTGTATGCCATCTAAAAGAATTAGGTTTGACGTTCAACAAAACTCTATGACTGGATTATAGGAATAACACAGTAAGGTGGTCCCTATATAATTCAAGGCAAACACACATTTCCAGAGGTATTTTGCTAACCATTTAATTTCAGACGATGGTTTATCCAGCTGCCGGATTATTGGACAATATTCCGGATTATTGGACAACATGCCGGATTATTGGACAATATCCGGTGCAGGATTCACATTCAAATTCAATATTTTCAAACCACTTCAACAAACTAAGACGTTCAAAAACATATTTTTATTGTTTCAGACTACAGTTGGATATTCTGATTGCCTTTATTATGTCTTCTTGTGAATGCGTTTTATGTGTGAAGTCGAATGCTATATGAATCAACATTAGATCAAAGTATTTTTGCATATCAAATAAACAATAACCATGGGCGGTATATACTCTTTACTTTTATTTCCCTTTTGATCTTTCTGAATTAACATCTCCTTTTAGCATTAGCTGTCTTGATGTCTCCTTTGTGATGAAAAATAAGTGACAACTATTTGTTTTACATTATATATATTTTTTTGCACGGCTTTAACTTGTAGGAATTCCACCGCGGTTGGTGTTGTTTGAACACATACCCTCAACGAAAGAATGGACGATATTTTTATTGTACAAACTAGGTTACATTTTGCTGCGTTAAAACATTTTTGGAAGATGATGAGCACTTCATTGTCTTACAGCTGGTATGAAGCATTTATTTTGTTGACATCCATCCTCATGGATAATCCGATGCGGACCGGATTAGTCACTTTGAAAACAAATTCGTGATTCGTGAAGTATGCTTTAATTGAATACTGTGTCACTTTGTTACCGGAGACTATACGTTAATAATGTCTTTATGAGAGAGAGAGAGAGAGAGAGAGAGAGAGAGAGAGAGAGAGAGAGAGAGAGAGAGAGAGAGAGAGAGAGAGAGAGAGGTTAAATGAATGTCGACTACGAGAGGAATATTACAAAATTCAACCTATTTGAAAGATAACTTTGTAAAGGTGTTCATGATATAAGAATAATAACAGCGGCATACATGTTAATGAACAGACATAAATGTAACACCATATCTTACTGGAGCGTAAATATTCTTAGCTTTGGATTTTCAGAAAACCCTTGTATGCATTCCATCCATCCATCCAGCCATCAGTTATCATGTATTATTCACTGAATAATGTCATACAAAGATATGTATTCGATCCTTATCTAACAATTGATTTTTTTTTTTTATTGTTATGTATATGTATATTCTTTTGTAACTCCTGGTAAATGGTTTTGTCTATTTTTTTAAAAATTTTTATTATTATTTATTGCTATTATTATTTATTATTTATTCGTGACTGCAAATTGTAGTGATTATCTACAGTTGGATCTGGTGTACATGCATAGGGTCTATTTTAAGATATTAAAAAAAGTAAAATTGCATAGGATCGATAAACAGATGCTTACGTACGTGTTGACTGTTACTAATAATAGAATTATTAGTAAATATTTTGCCAAGAGTCGGCCTATTCCCCATTGGACAGATCAGTCAGGTGGTATCTTAGAAGAATTAAGTTAATCCCTATTGGATGAATTTGGCCACATGAATAGGTATTTTGAAATATTATATTGAGCAGCAAGATTTGTCACGTGCGGAATACTGCGATATATAGTTGTAATACTCTTGAAGGTGTATATTAGGAGAGAACTGAGCATATAGATTAATTTCTACTTTGGAGTCATCCTTATTTCTTGTGTTCTTGTTGTAACATCAACTCTACAGACCTGTTCTATGTTGTACTTAGATATTATTTCAAAGGAAAAACATTTGTTTGGATTATTCAGCGGATAAAGAAAGTGCTCATTGGACAATAATATTAGTTTTGAGCAACTGTGAATTATTTAAAGGAGTTGAGGACGACGCCATTTTAACAATGTATTCTTGGCGGACCAGTTCATTTCCTGTTTTGAGGTTTATACGGAACTTTTTATTCTTTTGGACTTTAATAGAACTTTTTCAGGATTATTTTGGATTCCCTTCATAATACTGTAAGTTCCTCTCACATTTTCATTTATAACTTGATAATTAAATCATTTGTTAAGTTTTACAAAACTTGTTTGTTTTGCTTCTTTCTGTTACTTAGTTTAAGACCATTGAGTCGTAACAAAATATAGCACCACGGAGAAGAGTTTTTTTAATAAAGAAAAGGTGTCCCTGGAACACTACGTTTTTCCTACAGACAGAGCTAATATGTGTACAACTTGACCCTCAAGATCTTCATTTCATACAAAACATGGAGAATATCGACGCTGCGGTCGCCGATGAGGAAAGGATGCCCATGCATCGTCTGTGTTCAAATATATGTGACTTAGACGAATCGTACTTGGAAATGAGAAGATTTTGGTAGATTAGGGGAAAAACCGATTTCGCTAATTTCGAATTTTTTGGATAATTAAATTTTGTGACAATTTTTGTTTAGGTGAGGTTAAAAAAATCATTTAAAGACAGTATGGAAGCTCCATCTCCTTTTATAATTCCTAATTTGAATCCAGACTGTGCACAAAATCCGGTATAGAATCAGTGTTAATATAAACACTGTCTCAATTTTAAAGACTATGAAACTTGTTAGGCATTATGTTAACATTCCGGTCCATTCACAATTTTGACAATCACCAACCACCGTGGTCATGCCTTACTTTCCAGTTCCGTTCGTCTTTTGGCGTAATTTCGTGTTAAATGAATATTGCATAAATAATAATATTTTATGTGCAATACTCAATTTTTAAGAAGCAAAAATGTACACATGCCGCAGACATGTCGCATCATATTTCACCCAATCACATTATAACCTGACACCAGTCCTAACACAAACCTCTTAATGCTGAGCACGGAGCGATGTAGCTGCAACTACTATTATTATAAGTCTTTGGTATAATTCGGCCGCGATTCAAACCCGAGACCTCCCGTCCTAGGCTGATGTTCTAACCACTTAGGCCACCTGAGCGGTCACAACACACAAATAACGAAACCATTTACACTTTGATACACATGCAGTTCAAACAATATAAAATAAAATGAGATGCACCTTCAAAACCAATGAAACATTCAATTAAAACCAATGAGGCACTGGATAAAAATCAATCAAGCATTCGATTATCTTCTGCGTTTCTTTTGATTTTTTTTCATAGGTAGAGCCTTTGTAAAATGAGAATTAAACTGCCTTAATTACAACACGGATACCTTTTGCCTATGAGCATCTGATAAATTTTCAAAAGGTATTTTCCTGTGCGTCATACCTTAAAAGAAACATTTCCTTCATTTCTCTCAAGATTCAAGATTTTACGGATTCAAAAGACTATATAGGAAACAGACAGTTAGTTGATGTGACTGCGTTATATAAAACACCTACTTTTACGACACTGTTCAAAGATTTATGTAAGCTATTTTAAAAAAAAAAAAAACATCTTGAACTTCATGGTAACAATTCTAGTAACAGACAAAGTTTATCCAAGGGCATGGGTGCAAATTAAAAATGTATAACAATGTAGGGAAAGACATACATTTCATAATGTTATCTAACTGAATTTTATTTTACTTGGCCACATGTAAAATTAAAATATTTTTGAAGGTTTACTGGGGAATGTTGTTTCGAAAAGGTATAACCATCGGTTCAGAAAATGCATTCTTGAAACAGTTTTTCTCCACAGGCGTCAAGTGTACAAAATAGTGCATTTGGATTCAGGTTGTGCCGTACAAAGAAGAGCTTGTCTTGGTATTGGCTATTTAGGGATACAATATTTCACTTTTTCGTCAGGCCATTTAGAAGTGTATAATTATTTCTGACAGCTAATCCATAGCGTTCTCCTACCCTTACCGACAGTAAAACGCAGTAAGCATGGCTAGTATAATATCCAAACAAACAATCTGTGTTATATAAGATTATCATGAAAGATATTCTGCACATTATATCTTATATTTTTCATGTTGAGATAGCGCTACTCTTGATAAAACTTGAGAATAATAGCTAATGTATGGGAAACAACGACCTTACGTAATATTTTGTGCTCTCTACATCTATCTGTCTAGCTACATATTTATTTATCTGCATGGTATGTAAGTCATTGTCTTTCTAACGCCGATTCTTCTCATAAAACTTCCTTGTCAATTCAAGTTAAATTTACTAGGTTTATCATACCTTCGCCATATCGTCATTTATCTCTCGTTGTCTAAGTATATATTATCTTTATATGTAATATATTGTTATGTAGACCTATTACGTATATTATTATTCGTAAGTATTGTTCTCAATGATTATTTAATTAATTATATTTTTTTAAATATTAAACTTCTTGTCAATAGTAAGTTCGCACCATGAGATGAGTCAAGTATCAAGTGCGTTGGTTCATTCACAAAGTTCCAAGGTTGAGATCAACTATAGTGTATGTAAACAACACGTGACATAATTCCAGGACATGAGTTCTGAAACGCCAAGATGACCTAATTTATGATCAGTCGTGTTAGGACAGTTGATCTGTTTACGGATAGAGTGATTTCGAAATACCAAGATGATTCATTCATGCCTCGTATTGCATTCTTCCTAATGCGCATTAATTTTCTATATATTTAGAATTATTTCGTAGAATTAGGCATTCTTAGTAGTAGTAGTGTGAAAAGATTAATTCATTTATTAAATTTAATAATTATTTGGAATTACAGTCAACTAACATTCATTTAAAGACTATTTGGATATATAATATCTGTACGCAATTATTGTGAATTCATTTAAAGACTTTGGATTTATATCTGTCACGGGATTAATGTGAATTTATTTAAAGACATTTTAGTATTATAACATAGCGATTCTTCTGTATTGTTGATACATCAATACAATATAGACTATAATTTGTAATACCCTTGGAACTCATTCGGATTACTCGAAACTTTTGGAATTGATAGAACATTTAGGACTTTAGGATTTCATTCACCATTCTGTAAGTTAGTTTTAATTCTTTCACTTTTATTTTAGCGAAATAAATTATGTTTTCAATTATATTAAACATGTTGGTTTCCGATCTTTCTTGTTACATATTTTAAGTCGAAAGAGTTATAAAATGTATAATAAATGAAGCTCGCATGTAAAGTCGGATGAAATTTGACATTCTCTTATCCAGCATACGCACACTGATGTATACGTTGTTACAGTTTTTGTGGAACAAACGCATTTCTCTTATTCATTCCACACAAAAAAATATATCATGACACAACCGCTAAGAAACGCAATGCCATTTATTCCAGACTTAGCTAAGCAAATCTCATAGGAGCAATATATTTCCAATTGCATACCATGGCTCAAAGGTGATACAGACATCAGTGATTGACTTCTATTTCTCAGAATTTGCTTTGGTGGATTCCATTTCATATGCTGTTTTATTTCAGGAACTGGCAATCTGTGAGAGATCTTGGTCTACACGACCATTCTTCTAACTTCAGGTGTTTGAGTGGGATTTAAAGTTAAACGGATGTCTGCCTAGACGCAATGTAATCAACCTTTTTGTAACTGTTTATAGGCATTCATGAAGAGAATCAGTGAGCACACGCAGAACACACCAGAAATGCGGATGACTAATACACATCTAATGTGAGCCCCCACTCCGGCTTCCGGCTTAGCAAGGAATACAGGAAAACAGCCCTAAACAACTACAAGACTTAATGAAAAGAATGTAAAGAGCTTTTATTTTGGATATAAAAGAGACCCTTTTTGATGTTGATTCGCACACAGCAATATACATCAACATAAGATATGTGTACGCTGGACCCAATAAAGTAGAGCTAATGCGTGACTGTGGCTATAGACACTGGTCAGAGCGATATAGCGTTATGGGCAATTTTGCGAACATTACCATGTCTCTTTAACAGGAATTTAGTTACTATCCGGAAGTCATAATAGGATGTCTGCTGTCAGTCACAGAAACAGCAGGGGAAACAAAAGGAACATAATTTGAGGAGGCACTGCAAATATAAATGTTAAGATCGACCCTCCGGTTTTCGTGTCACGATTCTAGCCAGAAGCAATGTCCACGTTGCCTTTGAGAATGTATTAAGCACCTATTCCAACTGTTATTTATCATTATGGCGGCACACTGAGTAAATAGTCGCATACCATAAAAGTAAAATTAAGTAACATGCTGACGAATTTCGCGACCATATATTATGAACTCGTAGACATTGACAAAATCAATCGAAATTATATTTATATAATATATGTAATATCTAAAACACTATCAACGACGGGAAAAGGTTTTTACTGACTGCATGAAGAATATGACGAAGGGGTTTGACGCTGCGAACACTGTAGTCGGCGTTTTGGACTGATATGACAATCAGGATTCAGTAAACATTGTAGTCGAAGTTTTGGACCGAGGTGACAATCAGGATTTAGTAAACACTGTAGTCGAAGTTTTGGACTGATATGACAATCGAGATTCAGTAAACAGAGGAGGATAAGACAATTGCATGGCGATCAGCATTTAGATCGAGAGAGGTAGAGCGTCGAATCCTCAGTGTTGTATACATTTTACTGTTTAAAATAACTTAAATTCCACATCATGTTCTGATATAAAAGTATAGATGAAAACTGGTACTGTGGCCATTCGCGACGTCTGCAGTACTACAAATCCGTAATTACCACCTCTGATATGCTAACACTTACATACTGCGCGTGCTTTGACATGTTCAATCTTGCGCTGTTTGATATCAGGAAAAAATTCATAATCAAGACTCGAGCTACAAAATTGTCTTATATTTCCTCTAAAGAACCTACTTGTAATGCTGTGCCTTAAAGCGCAAACCAACGAATGTACCAACCTCATTGGTAGCAGCGATGAAGAAGCAGCCACGGTGGTCTCAAAAAAAAGTTATGATAGTCCTTCATGATACTTATGCAATAACCAGAAGAAGGATACAAAGGTAAAATGAATTACAGGCAATGATGAATGCACTAAATATTTTATTCGGATAAAGCTTCCATCTGGCGATGCCAAGTTTGCTAACCATGCAAAAAAATAGTTGCATGGTAGACAATTGGGATTCATTCTCATATTCTAAATCAAGATCTTGGCTTTCCATTGGACCATGGGTGGAGGTGAGAAGTGTTCATGCTTAATGTCCATCTATTATGAAAGGCCAATAGTGACAGAGGTCCTTCGGGGTCTCATCTCTGCCTGTAAAGGTGGGGACATGTAAAATAATAATTGTAGCTGCTGGCAGCAAATAAGTAGTCCACACGGTTGTGCCAGATCAAGGAAACAAGTACAGCCGTAATTGCTGCACTCATTATACAGAGACCGTTGAACAAAATTAAATTTTTTAAAAGTATGTTGATGAATAACTTACATAACAAATGAGCCGCTTTGTTACATCATTTAAGGTCCTATGTAGTTAGTACTGGTCAGTTTCACTACAAATTCTGGACTATCTTCCTCAAATTCCATTACCTTGCTTACGATATTTGGATAATATTGGGAGTTTTGTGAGAAGGAGATACGGTACAAAGGATGAAAAATAAAATTTAGATTTGAAAATTGTACTCCTAGGAGTCATAATAGTTTTGAAAATCGAGTTCAGAAACTCCTTCAACATGAGCCAATCTTTAATTTGTCCACAGAGATAAAAGAAGGCTAATGTCAGGGAAATGAAGGATCTTACGACTGTAGTTTATATTTATATATCATAAATCCAAACAAAACAATAAGACAGATTTTCAAAACCTCAGTTTGAGGAAGAAAATGTAATCAAATCACATCACTATACTAGACAAAGTGTAGAAAAAATGAAGGTCAACTTGTATAAAGTAGGTCACTGCAACCTCTCTTAACTAAGGTGAATAGTTTTACTCAAGCAAAATACGGTTCCTTTTATGTACAAAGGTTTCAAGCAAATTAAGCTACATGCACATGGTTAACTCCAGTGCCTGTACAATGCTGTCTAAGTCGTCACTTGCACACAAGACTAAAAGCATACTGTAAGTAAAACAATTTTTTTAGAATGTCAAGTTTTTCTTATCTCAAGCTGTGGAATGCTACTTCTTCACATAATACTTCTTTAAAACTTGAATGGACTGTACGATAGGAAGCAACCAATGCAACGCGAATCATGATTGTTACAATTTTTACGGCTGTTTCTATGGTAATCTGACTACGATAGAAGAGCAGAATATGGATTACTAAAAGAAGAGTGCATAAGCTATAAAAAAAAAAACAAAAACAACGTATAATAGGTAATCACCGCTCACCTAATACACAAAAAATAAATTCGTTTTTGTTTTGTTCCGAGTTATATAAAATGAACTAGCCTAATATGGCGTATGCATATGTACTGGCCTAACGGCCTTTACGTATACGCACGCTATATCAAATTCATTATTTACCGACTATTCGGAACGAAACGCGAATGTTGTTTTATGTATTGATCGTGTGTCTTTTTTTTTTTTTATCACGAAAGAGCCTTTATTACATTTGGTATTGAATAATTAAAATTTAAGAAACAAACAAAAACAAGCTTGCGCTGTAATTAAGCTTTTAGAAGGAGTATAATTACTATGTTCCTTACACCTACGCATACATGCATATATACATACATACGTATGTACGTACGTGCGTGCGTGTGTCCGTCCGTCCGTCTCTCCCTCCCTTCCTCCCTACTTACATACATACGTGTATTTTAACACTTCTTCGCGTATATGATATGCCTCTATACATTCATTATAGATACATTGCACATAATGACGTAACTGCGCAGTGATAAAACTCAGTTATGAAATTCGAAACGATTTACTTTTGTCTTCTTTTATGAAAAGGGAGATATTTTTGATCAATACTTGACATCAATACATTTCACTGACCGGTATGCCTATCTGTCTCGTGTTGGCAAAAATGCAAACAAACCTTTGAAGTTTGTGACATTTGTCATAGATGATATCGACTGTAGAGGAACCTGACACCGATTTGTTGAATCAAATCCTAGAAATCAAAAGCAAATAGTCCGAAAAATCCAAGTAAACATTTCGGATAATGATCTCAATAAAAGCTTGTCCTTCGTGAAAAGGGTGATTATGGTTGCGGGCTAACAAAACTTACCCAACTTAAAATGGACGCGGCTTCGATGCTATTGTAACAGTTAAGAGATATCCAGCTTTGAATAGGTAGATTACTTGGTGATTTTCTAGCCTACTTGAGAAACGTCCTTCCTAAATACCAGTTGTGATACTGATACAGTAACAAGAATGGAAAAGAAAAATCATTGTTGACTGTTTACATAATTAGTTACAAAGTAACACCCGTAGCAGGCAAGATTAATCGAATTACCCGTCAAAACTATGTTCAAATACATGATTGTGACACTTGATTAGCAAGTTGGTGTTGCTTTCTCAGGTAAGGAAAGACCAAGTACCGGAACATTTACAAATTAGAGTGATTATACACTCTTACAGTAATGTTTCGATTAATACAACTAAACATACATTTGAGCACATCAATGACTTAAGGCATATATGAGAGAGAGAGAGAGAGAGAGAGAGAGAGAGAGAGAGAGAGAGAGAGAGAGAGAGATGTGTGTGGGTGGTGGGTGGGTGGGTGTGACTAAATGTTCTCCCGATGCTTTAAAAAAAGTACTAGGCAATGTTATACCGCCCGTCACATAGGCGACTCGAGGGTTCTAGTGTTCTTTATCGGAGCCCTTACTTTGCTACAGAGAATAATTTTTATGTCAGTCCCCATCCTCCCTTCACCAATGCACCCCACCGTCCTAAATACATAGGAAATAAATATATTGCTTTAGTGAAATTGATAAAAACAATACTCATATGACGAAAGAATCCCCTGTAAATTCAAAGAAAAGAAGCAAAACATTATTTAGATCAATTGCAATTACATTTGGGTGGTCTTATAGAAAAAAATATGAAACGAATAAATAAAAAGATTTGACTAAATCATACACAATTAATTAACTGTATCTTTTTACATTAAGTACCCTCAAAATACTATGATGAAAATATTTTGAATTTGCGATAAATAATGTTCAGTCAGTGATTATTAAATCCATATGTTGTGTTCCAGCTTTCATTCGAAACACTGGACTTTTCGACTAATGAAATCCTATCTCTCTTGACGGCATAACTTTGCTAATAGATTATTTTCGGTACTGCAAATAACAACAAAAATAATGTGGAAAACTTGAAGTTCTCGACAAATTTTGCCGATGACAGGTACCATAATAATGTAAATCTTCCATTGGGAAAGAAAATTACAAGACACGGGTATGAGTTTACGCCTTTTTCCCTTAGGAAAATAAAATTACAAGAGACGGGTATGAGTTTACACTTTTTCCATTGGGAAAGTAAAGTTACAAGAGACGGGCGTGAGTTTACGCCCTTTTTCTCTTGGGAAGGTAAAATTACAAGAGGCGGATATGAGTTTACACTTTTTCCATTGGGAAAGTAAAATTGCAAGAGGCTGTATGAATTGATGCACTTTATCCATTGGGAAGGTAAAATTACAAGAGACGGGTATGAGTTTACGCACTTTTTCCATTGGTAAAGTAAAATTACAAGAGACGAGTATGAGCTTATGCTTTTCCCATTGGGAAAGAAAAGTTACAAGAGACGGGTATGAGTTTACACACTTTTTCCATATGGAGAATAAATATTATAAGAGACTGGTATGAGTTTACGCTTTTCCACTAGGAAAGTAAAATTACATAGAGACGAGTATGAGTTTTCACTTTTTTCCATTGAGAAAATAAATGCATTTAGCAGAAATAAATCCCTAAACTTGACAACAATAATTTAGGAAACTGTCAAGAAGATTCATGGCATGGATCGTTTATTTTTAACAAAAAAACAAACAAAATTTATAAAGCTAATATTCAAGTATCTTTTTTTTAGCTTTATTTGCCAGTGTTTTCGGAGTTTTGGTATAGGAACCACACGATGTTAGTTCAAGTCCAAAATACGTAAACGTACGTACAATTTTTTAAAAATTTTCATCACCGTAAGTTAATTTCATATTTCAAGATAAAGTAGCACCTGTTCTAAAAATTTCAGACGTTTAGTGTTTGAGGTGTTAACCACATGTTTCCAACTACCATAATAGTCTTGGAAATAATTTATTCAGGCCATAACGATAGCAATGTCATCTGCGTGTAAAAGAATATAATGGTGTAACTTGCAATTATCGTTACCTTCAGTACCCTTCATTACCGTGCTACACAAACTACTCTTCATCTAAATCATTTACACATCAATAAAAGGAAAAGAAATGACGATAAGCATCCATCTTGCCGGACACCAAGAATACTTTAGAATGCATTGCAAAACATATTACCTTATTTAAATCTTGCCCTTACATTTTCCATTTAAACCAAACATGAACAATTTATGCCATCGCTTACTATGTAACCAAAACCTCCGGTAAGGTCAATTCACGCACAAAATAATATTGTACTTTGAAGAATAATAGCCTATGGAAAATACAAATACTGTTAACTATACTCATATTTTTTTTCTAAGTTCTGCTTGTGCTTAGATAAAGACATCCAAGTTTCCTGCCTAGTCATAAGGTCTATTTTCAGAAACACGTGTCAAAAATATATCTATGCAACTCAGAAGTGTTACACCTCTATAAGTATTGATATCATCTGTATTTCCCTTTCCATGCAAGGTATAACTAGTCCTTTAGATCATATTTCTGGAAAGTAATCATTTTTAATTACTGCACTCAATAAATTAAAGAAATCGTTTAAAAAATAGTTTTACCACAGTAAATAAACTCAGTAGGAATTATATCTGGACCAACATTGGCATAATTTGATTCGATTCAAAGTCTTTTCTATTTCTGAGAGGGAAATATGTTTATTTAGTTCATTAAACATGATATTTAACTCACCTTTTTCGTTAGGTGTTTTCATAGCCATCGTTATTGCCTGGCTGTAGTCTATTGTTCCTGATTTAAGGGGTTATTAATCTTTATTAGTTAGCGGTAAGTCCGCCAATTTTCATCGTGTTAAAACGTGTCATTGAAAGTGTTGTTTGCATTACTAGCCACAGTCTTAATACATGCGCGTGTTATAATCACAGACTACCGCCACGATATACTCTCATCATTAATGAAGCGGGTAATTTTTAAAATTTCCTTATTTTAATTTTGGCATTGTCCTCAAAAAACATACACATAATCCAATTATGCTTTGAACAAACTTCCTGCTAGGTGTAGAATATCAGCTACTTTCTCGGGAAAAACAATGTTAAGAAACGAAACATTACAGCATGATTTACCAGAAACAAGATCCGAGATTTAGTAATAAGATGTGCATTTATATATTCAGTAAACTGTAAACTATATGCGATTTATATATAGATGATTGATGTATAAACGATGCACAAGATGGAAGAAGAACAATTTTATTAATTGCAAACATTTCTTTTCTGTTTAGCCACCTAATACTCCCTGCAGAGGTTTCTGACGGCGACTGGTCTGATACGGGCATGGCATAAGCAGAAGCAACGTCAAAGAACTTTAATCATAGAAGAGCAACTTGCGGAGCTCGAGGGCACGTTTCAAAGACGCATTACTCTCAAGTAATACTACGCGATGGAAGTAGATCTGACGGAAGAACACATATATTAACTTGCGGTCTTTAGAATGAAGTTTTCATGGACTGACTTTCCAGTGATTTCATTTTTCTTTTTTTCCGTACCACATTGCAGCTTGTACATAACATACATCCTAGAAGTAGGTGAGAAACTCAGAACTGAAATGAGTCAAGATATAAAGAAAGTGTAAGTATCAAAAAGAAAAGAATAACATTTACACAGTGAAGTCAACCATACTGGTTAATCTGCAAAGGCGTTTTTACCCCTTTCATTTCTTTGAAAGAAATTTAAATTTATAATATGATTCGAGACATGCCGCTAAACCGTCTTAAACAACTGCCTTCTACACTGAAATGTTTATGTGCTTAACGTTCGCCGACATATAGAAATGTAATATAGAATAGAAATGTAATACAGAATAGAAATATAATATAGAATATCGATGTGCTGCTACCCTTCAAGTGTTCCTGTTCATAACTGGGCAAAAGAAATTTGTTTTTCTCAGGCCTTAGATTACAGGCATTATCGTTAATAATTTGTTTCCTTTGGTAACAGGATTGTTGCTGACATCTTTCACTTGCGGGAATCATTGCGTCTGGTCTAGTTTTTATAGAACGAGACGCCCATTACCTACCTTCATAATGTCGTTAGACTACAATATGGTAGTCAGTGAAACTAATTCAAAAGCTCGTTAGGCTGAATTGTCAGCTTATTCACAGCAATTCTTTCACGCCTTACAATTGTGTATATCTCAAAGTAAATTCGGGTAATACAGTACTTTTTCTGTAATCTTAGTAGCACCTTTAAAATAGAGATTTTCAATTCAGGATAAGCTGTTGAAAACGAGGTACTGCCAGTTTTAATGGTGAATTTATGGATAAAGCCTCGGCATGTAAGGAAACATAACACGATTTGCCTATTTATTGCCATCCGCCATCAACTTTATCTGCAACAACAGCCAGTGGACATCCCTATCAACTTTATCTCAACAACCCGTATAGAGTCCCTTCAACTTTTTCGGCAACAACAGCCCATACACGGCAAAATCAAGGTTATCTGCACAACCATAAAATTTATCTGCAACAATAGCCAGTATACATCCCCATCAACTTTATTTGCACAGCCCGTATACAGCCCCATAAACTTTATCTGCACAGCCCGTACACAGCCTCATCAATATTTCCTGCACAGCCCGTACACAGCCCCATCAACGTTACCTGCACAGCCCTTACACATCCCCATCAACGTTATCTGCATAACCCGTACACATCCCCATCAACGTTATCTGCAACAACAGCCACTATACACCCCATCAACTTTATCTGCAAGAAAAACATGTACACAGACCATGCAAACTACTTTTCCAAAACAAAATTTTGAACCCATTCCGCCATCTCTACAACTGAGAAAAAAGTTGATATTGTCTGAAGTATCTAATCGTGATAATGTAAAATCTCAGTTTTAGGAGAAGTGTTGAGAATATTTTTGAAAACTAGAACCAGGTTTTCTCAAAATATCTGATATAAAATACATATGTGCAAACTCTATTTTCCAAGCTCCTGATAAGCCCAACCTTTTGCATGTCAATCGACGAGTTCAGGCGATAAAATATATACTATAACGATAAGTCTTCTTATGAAAAGAGAAAAAGTACAATAGGAAGGAAGAGCTTATATTAATTGACTCTCCTCACACAGAATTAGGCATTCTCATGTATACATAAATGGAAAAAATATTAATTCTGGTTTCCTTGTTTTCAATCACTCATTAATGCAATGACTCACTTTAGACCTCACCCCACTTCACCCCACCAGCAACCTATTCCTAGCACACCTAGTTTAACATAGCCTGCTACCAATGTTCGAGTGGTATTAAGGTTTTACTACTGCAGGGAATCGCTGTTTTGTTGGGCCTATTGTTTAATGACATTTCTTTATACAGGCCGATAAAAGGGCTGGTTAATATAACTTCTGAACCTGAAGGTACAAGGTTTTTGCCCTGAGTTTGTTTCGTCTGTGTGAAATCCTTCAAAGCATTTCCCATTTTCGTTATTTACTGGCAGAAGCAGTTTATTATAATAAACATATTAAAAATCAATCTTAATGTTATCAGGAGAAAATTCCCCAAACCAGTAGCGAAGCAAGAAATTCTGGCTCTATCGCAAAACTTAATTATGCCCCCAACAATAAGCAGTTTGATGGAACGTTTGGACCCCCACTGGGCCTGTTCCCATCCCTTCCTGGAAGCAGTTGCAAGGCGTGCTTGGGAGGATATTAAGCCACTGCCCCAGACTCATGAAAGACATGGTGACTATATAACCAGCACTGTGCAGGCATGTCCTTAAAAGCTAATACCTTATGTTAGAAGACTTTGCATATGTGCTTTACGCGAAGTCTCAGTTTTTCTTGTTCCTTTCTCTGGCACAATTTCAAAACTTTTCGTCTGTCAAAAATTTCAGAGCAATATACAGCATTGCGATTTGAGGACATCGCCGCTGAGCCGGGAATTATAAGGCATGTTATTACTCAGCCTGAAGAGAGGAACCATGGTTGGTTCTTGCTGACGCTTGGCTCAAATTGGGCTGATGTAACATGGCTGAATATTCAGATCTCTCTGATGGTGATTCTGACAGATACAGGGAAGGAATCGCTGTCAAGAATGCAAATAAATATGAGTCAGGCTGCAGTGGAAATAGTAGACTGGACTCAATGAATATTGTATAATTTGGTATGATATTACTAGAAATGTACAAAAACGGAATCTCAGTCTTTGATGACACTGATATTGATGTCATCAATAAAGCAGCTTTCGGATCAAGTTTTCCACGGTTATATTAAGGGTGTATAGTCTATAGTAAACCCACCCACCTCAACCCGCTTCAGGTTTTAAGTGATTGTTTTGCATCTGTATATGTCTGTTAATGCACATGTATCTTTCTTAAGGTATATACACGTGTGTTAGACTGTGTTTTCGAACCCTTTAGAGGCGGTTTAACTTGTGAAAAGTGAGAGTTTAGAGCCAATGTTTGATACTTTTTGTGGCAACACAATTCATCAAGTTGAAATGTTGGTTGAATCCAGATATTTATAAATTTTCACCTCAAAAGAAGAACTCAAGCGTATCTGATTTTCGTTTGCAAAATATAATATACAGTCTCGTAGGATTCGTATCGACGATATATAGATCATTTATCATTTTTTATCATAGTTCTGTCTTTACAAGAGACTACACAAATTCCATGTTTATGTAATGATATTTGTTTTAGTATTTTTAGTGCAACATTATAAACTTAATAACACAATGAACATTATAAAGTTAAATTACCAAACAAATGCCACCTAAATTGTGTATTGCCTATTTGAATTATCCAACAAATGTCACCTAAATTATATATTGCCTGTTTGAATTACTAAACAAATGCCACCTAAATTGTGTATTGTTTATTTGAATTACCCAACAAATGTCACCAAAATTATGTATTGCCTGTTTGAATTACCCCAAAAATGACATCTAAATGGTCTATTGCCTATTTGAATTACCAAACAAATTATACCTAAATTGTCTAATGCCTGTCTGAATTACCAAACAAATGCCACCTAAATTGTCAATTGCCTGTTTGAAACCATAAGCACATTGTTGAGTTGTTGAAAGTTGACATGGTACAACAAAATACACGTCGACTATCTCACGTCACGTAGAACATGGTACTCTATATTTGCTTAGATCTAGCATGCTACACAAATAAGACAAGACCACATGAGAATATAAACCGTTGCTAGCAAAGACTTCTGTTTTGGAAAACAAGAATGACACACTGAACACAACAATTATGTAAAGTGAACGCAGTTCTTTGTTACTGGTTACAAAATTGCTCATTGCAGATCAATGACGAACGTTGCAAAAACCAGGGACGTGACGGAAAAGGGGGAACAAAATAGCACTAACTGCACTAAATTCTCGGAAAATACATGTATGCAAATGTTATCTAGTTTATAATGTTTCAAATTTTACAGCGTGCTGACATTTTACACAACCACAAAAATTTATTGGAAGCAGATATGCGTAATTTCTTTACTGTTGTTTATAGTAGCTATTCTTAAGCTTACCTTCCTTACTGTTTCTAATGCTAATTAATTTCAGATAAATTAAAATACACCCCGTCATAACAGAAAAATCCGATAAGTTTCGACAAATGATATATTACTTCTGATCACATGACACAGCCTTTTGCTGATATCTCGACTTAAAACTAGAAGGACGTCGAGTATTTGTAATCTAAAGTAGCTATTAATCATTAATCAGTCTCAATACATAATGTTCATAAATATGTAATGGTGCTTTTTGCGTTATAGAATACAAAATAGCAATCTTGAGTGGCATTTAAGTGACGCTAATTCTAGTTCAAGGTAGAAGAGAAAACATTACGTTGGTGTCAAAAAACAATCATTCATCACCATCACTCTCATAGTCATAAAGATAAGCATGTCCATCTTTAAGACTTATGTATTTTAAGTGCAAAACGATAAGGATGAAAACAAACGGGCAAAATTCCTGGTACCCTGGGTTGTCGATTAAATCCTTGTGTTTGAACCGACAACCCAGGATACCCGAATGACTGGCAATATATGAGAACAAGAATAAAGCGCGTGTTTGTGCGTGAACTCAGCTGGATAGAGCTCTAAAACAGTGATCATTGCCTGAATGAAATAAAATATTAAATAATTTGTTTCGATAAATGGATTGTTACTATTATTGGAAAATAATTCTCAGCCCGCAATTCCTTTTACATAAAATTGCTTCTTTTTCAACCGGCTAAGGTTTGGTGTAGAGAACCAGCTTTATGTATGTATGTATGGTATGGTATGTATGTATGTATGGATGTATGTATGTATGTATGGTATGTAGAATATGTATGTATGTATGTACGTACGTATGTATGTATGTATGTATGTTTGTATATATGTATGCATGTATGTATGTATGTATGTACGTACGTACGTACGTATGTATGTATCTATGTATTTATGTATGTATGTATCTCATGTATCTCATGTATGACTGTACGTATGACTGTATATATGACTGTATGTATGTATGTCTTTTTCAGCAGATATCACCCACTTTGTTTCATGCCTAAACTGATGCCTAATGAATGAGAAGGAATACTTAGACAAATTTATTTTTGTTTTGCCATAACTGCAGAATCGTTCTAAAACTATCATCCAATTAACCATCACAGCTCGGATACTTTATCAGAAGTGTTACAATTACGTTGATGGTAATGTGACTATGATTCCCATCTGGCATGAGTGTCAGTCAGTCTTTTCTCATTCGAACTTTATATAACTTAAAAATCAGTCTCTTCGCTTTCTAGTTGCAAGCACGTAATCATACCATGAACTCTAAGTCTATCTAACCTAAGAATAGTATTTCGGTATATAACCATCGTTTTAGTACAAATGTAGCATCTGACAGACTCTCCAGTTTCTTGGCTTATTTATGATATTTTGTGAATTTCACTTGCTTGTAACAGGCATGGAAATCAATTCGGCTTTTATGGATTTTTCATGAAATATAGAAATAAATTCGCTAAAACTATGGTTCACTGCTTTGTGAAATGTTCTTTCGTTACACGTCATGGGTGGGGGACTGGCTTTCAAATACTTTTATTTTAGAAACTCTCTCTCTCTCTCTCTCTCTCTCTCTCTCTCTCTCCTACTCTGTACATATATATATATACCTTATATATATATATATATATATATACTCCTTATATATATATATATATATATATATATATATATACTCCATACTATATACCATATATATATATATATATATATACAAAGCATACCTAAATGATCCAAAGTCCACTTCAAAGAAAGATGCCTTCAGTAACATCCGCAGGACTGTTCAACAGAAACTTCGGCAGATTCAGGACTCCTGGCTGAGTAACAAAGCTGATGAGATCCAAAGCCACGCTGTCAAGCATGATATGAAGAGGTTTTATGATGCACTGAATGAAGTCTATGGTCCATCATCATCAGGATCATCCCCTCTCCTCAGTGCGGATGGGAACACACTAATCACAGACAAAGAGAGAATCCTCGAAAGGTGGGCTGAGCACTTCAGCTGTGTCCTGAACCGCCCAACATCCATTAATGATGAAACCAATGATCGGCTGCCCCATGTGCCATTTAATGAATCATTGGATGACCTATCAACCATGTTAGAGACCCAGAAAGCAATACGTCTGCTCTCTAGTGGCAAGGCTCCTGGCTCAGACTCAATCCCAGCAGAAATATACAAGGAAGGCGGTGCAGCTGTGACTGAAAAGCTCCATCAGTTGTTTCATCTCATGTGGCAAAAAGAGACAATCCCACAGGAATTCAAGGATGCTACTATTATACACCTGTATAAGCGCAAAGGAAATCTTCAGGCTTGTGACAACTACCGAGGTATCTCTTTGCTCTTCATCGCAAGCAAAATACTCGCCAGGATACTCCTCAACCATCTCACATCACACCTTGACCATGGTCTCCTACCAGAAAGCCAGTGTGGATTCCGAAAGGAGCGTGGAACCATCGACATGGTGTTCGCTGCTAGGCAGTTGCAAGAGAAAAGCCAAGAGCAGAATACTGACCATTTCTCTACCTATGTCAATCTGACCAAGGCCTTCGACACTGTTAGCAGACAGGGCCTGTGGAAGATCATGGCCAGGTACGGATACCCAAGGAAATTTATCACCATGGTGCAGCAATTCCACGATGGTATGGAAGCTAGAGTCCGGAACAATGGTGAGACATCAGGCCCCTTTCCTGTCTCAAACGGAGTGAAGCAGGTCTGGGTACTGGCGCCAACACTTTTCAGTCTCATATTCTCAGCCATGCACACTGATGCCTTCAGAGATGGTGACGTGGGAATCAGCATCAGATACCGAATTGATGGCAAACTGTTCAACCTCAGGAGGCTCCAAGCAAAATCTAAGGTCACAACAGACATCATCAGAGACTTTATATTTCCTGATGACTGCGCCCTCAACGCTGGCTCTGAAGCTGACATGCACAAGTTTAGGCCTTACGATCAACACAAAGAAGACTGAAATAATGTATCAGCCAGCCCCAGGAAAACCGTATCCTGAGCCAAAAATCACAGTCAACGGCTACAAACTGAGCGCAGTGAACAGGTTCGCCTATCTTCCCAAAATGTCGTAATAGATGACGAAGTTAATGCCAGGATTGCAAAGGCCAGCGCAGCATTCGGCAGACTACACGCCAAGGTCTGGAACAGAAGAGGCATTAGTTTTCAGACAAGGTTGAAGGTGTACAGAGCGATAGTACTCCCTGTGTTACTATACACCTGCGAAACCTGGACAGTGTACCAGTGCCATGCAAAGAAGTTGAACCACTTCCACACTACCTGCCTCAGGCGAATCCTAAACATCATGTGGCAAGAACAGGATCCCAGATACTGAGGTCCTTACCCAAGCAAGCCTTCCCAGTATCCACACCATTTTGATGCAGTCACAGTTGCGATGGGCAGGTCATGTAGCTGGCATGCCAGACCACCGGCTTCCCAACCCCCCCCCCCCCTTTTATGGCAAGCTTGAACAAGGAAAACGCAACAATGGAAGCCAGAGAAAACGTTACAAGGATACCCTGAAGACGTCATTGAAGAACTTTGGCATTAGCTATGACACGTGGGAGCAGACTGCCCAGGACAGGGTCGTGTGGAGCTCTTCCATCACTAAAGGTGCTGCAGCTTGCGAGGCCAACAGGACAGCCGCTGCAGAACAACTGAGGAAGGCCAGGAAATCCCGAGCCAGTAACCCCACGTTCAGCGTTGCTTCCATGTGCACATTGTCACAGAACATTCTGGGTGCACATCGGCCTCATCTGCCACCTACGCACCCACAGACCATTTGTTCCCGATAAAACACTGGATGACTAAAGTGGTCCTCATCGACTTGATGGACGAACACACACACACACACACACACACACACACACACACACACATATATATATATATATATATAGAGCTCGTCCCTGAAAACATTTACAATTTGGGATCTTCTAGGCTCCCACTAGGGATCCATCTCACAGACTCGCTTACGTTCCCCTCTCAACGGTATTTCTCAATTAGCCCCTGATCAGTTCGCCAATTACGGTGTTGCTCGCGCATTCACTATCATTACTATCTGACTTATTAGAGTAAGAAAGGATCATAAATATTTAAAATGTGTGAAACTTCGACAAAATATGAACTGAGAATACTTCGGCAGTCTCATCCTTTCCGCACTCAGTTTCTTGCTATAAAGTACTAAATTTGCGGATTTTTATTATCAGGTTCCAGTCACTCTG
Source organism: Megalonaias nervosa (assembly GCA_016617855.1). Taxonomy (NCBI): domain Eukaryota; kingdom Metazoa; phylum Mollusca; class Bivalvia; order Unionida; family Unionidae; genus Megalonaias; species Megalonaias nervosa. The sequence continues at coordinate 6,506 of JAECUM010076167.1, read as the reverse complement.
TGTCTTTGATTATACAGATTTGTTGACACTATTGGTGTTAATTAAATACCGTATGCTTAATTGTGTTTTACTATTTAATGACAGCAAAATTGATTGAAAATATAATGATCAATTGCAGATACTATTATTTTGGCTGTTGCAGGGAGTTACCCCACACCGCCACAATCCCATCCGTCTGAAGCATCAGCTCTTACACAAGTACTGGCATGCAAACGTTTTTAACCTTTTATTTAGTTCATCATGAGCTTTCCTCGTGGTTTCATATCTGAATAATCGTATATTCACAAAATGAAGAATACTGGTCAAAGCAAGCAACAGACGCATAAAATAAATATTGATTTATGCCTTACCTAATCACATCTTTGGTTTTCGTGTAATAGAGGTAGCACATATTATATAATTCCTTAGACAACTTTTATTGTTTTTGTTTCAGAGATTGATCTACTTTAATTTAATCGTGTCAAAGATGATAGATCTCCCAATTAAGCGCGGCTTTGTTAAAAACACACTGTAATCTTCTAATCAGTAAAGGAATTTAAAAAGCCAAAGTTGTTGGTGTTAGGCAAAACTAATAATTTGCATATATTGGGAGATTTCTGACCTCATAAAATTGACTTTCAAAAGTTTTATGATCAAAGAAAATTCGCTCGACTTCCGTTCCTTCCTCTTCTACGCATACACTCGAAACAAGATTTATAGATAGTTGTGTTTTTCCTCAAGTCTATTTAAAGTTTTTGTCATTTTATAAGCTGCGAGATCTGCGAGCTGTTTCACATTAACATTGTACGAAAATGTTATCGCATAAATCATCAATAATGCTACGTTTCTTCTGAACAGTACATTATCGTTATCGAGCAATTATTTTCCGTTTTTCCACAACTAAATCAAACATATTACTCTAAATAGTGCTGATGTTCCTTTCATGTGATCTTAATCGTTGCATGAGAGAATTGTGTTTCTGTATAAATATACAGCTCATAGACTAAAAATGACATTTTCTTTTTACAACTCTTACGCGCAGTTAACATGGAAACAGCATACCTAAATATTTTTCTTATGTTTCTTGTGTAACGGATATACATATTTTTAGTAAAGCCAGTCATCTACAAAGTAAATTACATACTTGCTTATTCCTACAATAATCCAAAACCTGCATATCCTCTCTTATTACGTTGCAAAAATGTAGATAAGTAGTAATAAAATGTTGATAATTAGTGAAGTACGGAAAACCTGAAATGGATTGCCTTTGCTTTCATATCCATGTATATGTGTAATACAATTTGCCAATGTGAGACTCACTGACACTGTAAACGATGTCATTATATTGGTTTATGTCATAAATGTCTGCAATGTTTCTCGAAGTTTTAGCATGGAAATTGAAGATTTTCTTGGCCTATAAACAGTAATCCTTGTTTCAACAATATTCTTTGTTGTAAATCAAGCTCTTCAGTACCGCACAAGGTTTAAAAAATACTTTGTATTTTTATATGCATAGCCATAATGACGATAGTCTATCTTTGTTTTTTACAATACTATTTCTCAGTGAGAAATTAGAAGAAAAAAAAGAAAAGAAAACAGCACGTGTGTTGGTGATGGATAGGGAAATTCCACTCTCAGGATCAGAATTTGTTGTCAGGAAGTCGGAAAAGCCTGATTCCTGCCTACAAATTCTTACTCTTCCTATCCTGCACCAAATCACTTTCTTTATTTTCTTATATTTATCCCTTGTTTTACCATGGATTAAATAATCCATCTCACACTAGGAATAGGCACGTTCACGTGCAACCATTATGAAGCCATTCTGTACGTCATCGATGTACTTATTGCATCTGGATAGTTCATATTCGCAAATAAATAGCATGTGATGGATGAGGAAGAAATATTCCACACGTGTTTGTATATAACAAGGAAACCCAACTCGCGGAGAGCAAAAATTGTACCAGTAGGCAGGCGTTCTTATCCCCTCCCCTCGGGTTATCGGTATCCGCCTTCCCCATGGGGAAGATTCTGTTCATAACGTCCTTTTGACAGTGCCCGAATGTGTATCGAAACAGGTCAAAACAATCTCGACACAGACATGTTAATATTATTTAGCAAATCTATATCAAGAATTACCCATCTGAAAAAAATATGCCATACTTTTGTACAACCATTCAGTTATAAATTTATTGATGTCATGATTGAGGCAAGCTTATAAGTTTCACCCTCGAATTCCTGCAAATTATAATCCTTAATTGATGATAATAAATAAATGGCGAAGACATTTTAACTTGCAAATTCTAGAATTAGTTGTACTAAATGATTACATGTCAACACTTGATAACAAGAAAATCTCTGCTGATATAGTTGTATGTGCCTTTACGGCAAATAATCAAAGGCTTGTAAAGTTAATGCAATTTTAATGTATTCATCAAAGACTTTAAAGTTGATGTAATGGTGATGTGTTAATCAAAGATTTGTAAAGTTAATGTAGTGTTAATGTATTAATCAAAGGCTTGTAAAGTTAATATAACATTAATGTGTTAATCAAAGACTTGTAAAGTTAATGTAATGTTAATGTGTTTAAAGCGGGAGAAATTTAAACTCTAAACGTATAATTCGGAATTTTCAGTGCCATACGTTCTTTAGATGATCAATAAGACAGAAGATCGCGGGTTCCATCTGACTGACATGATTCACCCGGTCCCACTTTGTGGAGATATCCGCAAAATAATAAAAGTACACACAGAGTTAATGATTTTCTCTTAGGATCCTTGAAATGTTTCTCTTATTTCATTGAAAATCCCTTCTGTAAATCGTAAGATGTTTTTCTTGAAACTAACTTGGGGTCTACAAAGCATCAAATGGAAAATCAGAAAATATTCGTTTTGGTATCATATATATTTATAAACGTTGATTTGTTTGAATTTCTTATACTATTTAATTATATATGCATTGTATTTCTTCCACTCAGTTACTATCGTAGAATGAACAGAGATACTAGGTACTTCCTATATTACAGCGTATCCTTATATTAGGCACTTCATGTTACAGCGAATCCTTATATTAGGCTATTTATATGTTACAGCGTATCCTTATATTAGGCACTTCCCGTGTTACAGCGTATCCTTATATTAGGTACTTCCTATGTTACAGAGAATCCTTATACTAGGCACTTCATGTTACAGCGTATCCTTATATTAGGCACCTCCTATGCTACAGCGTATCCTCAATATCTTCAAAATATGTCACTGTATGACATGCTCCACCATACAAGTCGGGACATACATGCTTCGGCTCCATTTAAATAATATGTATTGTAGATTTAAAGGCAAAACCAGGACGTCGAGCTTGTTTTTTTATTTAACTTTGAGCCATAAGTACTGTGCCATTTTTCAAAGTGTTTTCTAATCGAATAACCACGATATAGGTCGACATTTAATTATAAAAGGTCCGCTCCATCTTTGATTTTCTGTGATGTCATGAGGGTAATATCTCGCTGTGATAGAGTTGGAATGCACGCGTTTTCATACGAGTCTATATTCCTTATATTCCATCTATGTTTAGGTACTAGATTATTGTACGTGTAAAATTAATAAAATGGACACTAATTAAAACAAGTCTTTATTTTCACATATTTGAAAGGATAAATTGGTATGTTTTCACATAAAACTTCATAATCAACCAATCATGATATCCGCAGAAATTGATACCACCTGAAAGGAAAAGAATTCGCTGTAATTAGAAACAAATCATAAACAAAATTATATCCGAAACGTTTTGTCACCACTACCAGACCTTAAACACTATATGCGTATCCTGAATTTATTGAATCTGCTTGTAGGCAAGCTGTCCCAAGAAAGATGTACTAGGTATCAAATGATTGGACATAAAATGTAATTTTTAAAAGAACTCGGATAACATTTATGACGACCTATCAAACATGCTGTGATTTTCTTGGGCACAGGATGCCGTCACGTATACATACTTTCTACTAATAAATTACGAGGACATAACAGTTATGTTGATCTGTCTTCACTTGGAAATTAACTCTTTGCTGAGAGCTCGTTTTGTAGACAGATTTAGATTCGCATTAAAATATCACTGTAACACCCAGGCTGTGTTACAGGCAATTTGCTAACAGACAACCAGGAATAAACCACTTTTAAGAGGTTTTCCATATTCATGATGTTTTCATTATTGAGGTATTATCACTGAGAATATCTGTCTGAGAGCTTACACCGAACGACGTGTTAATGGCTGATTATCAAGATGATCGTTATGAAATGCGAGAGCTTTAATCTTTGGAAGCCATATATTGAATAGGGAATAATCTGCTTATGATCATCTTCAAAAGTCACGCAATTAAAATTCCCTGTTATCAGTCTACAAGCCAGAATATTGGAGACTTTATAAAATCATGAAACTCGATGCCTCTTTATATTGAAATATCTGAATTTGAATCTTGTGTTGCCGCTCCTCTCTTTATCAGCACAACTCATAAATCATTCATGAAGGGAGGTAACTTGTGAGTTGTATGTTGCTATAAATGTCGTGACAGTCCGATTGAATGATTATTTACATGTGGCTAGCTTTCGTAAATATTATATCTTTTCCATCTTGTATCTTGTAACCACTCGCCCCCCTCCCTCTCTCTCTCTCTCTCTCTCCCCGTCACTGCCTTTCAAAATTTAGATAAATTAGATTTTGTACCCATCTCTTATAGTGTTCCTCTACCTTAGAATGAGTTGGCTTTTCTGAGTTTGTAAATAAAAATAATATAAAACTTAAGTCACAATCTGAAGACCAGCTTGTGAGTCATTCTAATGGAAATTTCCATCGAACTGTAAACGAAATTTGTTTCTAGAAAATCTAGAAATTCTAAAGTCAGAGTCAAGGCTGTATCTAAAACTCAAACCTAGTAAACATGTTTATGCTATACGACATTAGACATGTAGGCCCAGCTCTTATCCTCAATTATGGATAAAGGTCAATCACACAATACAAATTAAATATACATAACATATAATCATACACAAAAGACAACACACAGTACAAATTAAATATACATAACACTATCAACTAATTTAAACCCAGTTTAACTTATGAGCACATGAACAACCACAGTTTGGTTTGGGAAGGTGGGGTCGGGGTGGGCAAGGACGCGGTGGGGGTGACTTTTTCTATTGAGTCCCACAAGCCATGTTTTGTCTGGATTCTTGTATGACATGTCTTAGTTTAAAAGATGGCGATATAAAAAAAAAAAGAAATGGATGATGCATGCTGAATGGAAAAATCAAAGAAAGACATTTAAATACTTTCCTTTTTATTGTGCTCAGTCTGTGTCTTTGCTTTATTTCCCGAACGAATAATATTTTAGTGAATATCACCGCCCAGAGGCTGGCACGTTTAACCAGCAAGTATCAGTGAATCCGTATTTAAAACGTTACTCTACACGTCCTTTTTTTTACCTACATCCTTGGTCGGTTTTTTACCGTGCTGTTTCTCAAACTGTCAGCCAATACTTTCAGAAAAAATGAAGCATCTATAAAACCGTCTTTAAAAAAAAGATTACATGTACTTGTTGGGTACTTTGGGCATTCCATGGTACCTGCTAGGTACTTTGATGATTCCATGGTGCTTGCCATAGTACTTGATAGTTACTTTGGTAATTGTATGGTACCTCTTAGGTAATTTGGGCATGACATATTACTTGCTGGGTACTTTGGGCATACCATGGTACTTGCTAGGTACTTTGAGCATAACATGGTACTTAGGTACTTTAAGCATTCCATGGTACTTGCTGGGTGCTTTGAACATTCCATTGTATTTGTTGGGTCGTTTGGACATTACATGGTACTTGCTGGGTAATTTGACATTACATGGTACTTGCTGGTTAGTTTGGGCATACCATGGTGCTTGCTGGGTACTTTGGACATCCCATTGTAATTGCTGGATACTTTGGGCATCGTCAAATTAAAATAATGCAAAAACTTGCTCTAAAGGAGATTAAAATGTCCAGATGTACTATCCCAGTTATGATGCGCAGTGCTGACCATTGGATAATGGGGTGACAAATCTGTACTGTCATTAACTCAATTCTAATACTTTGAACAATTCCAAATGAGCAAATGTTAACATATGGTTGTACCAATTAACTGAAAATTCCTCCTATACGACATATAATACTTGTGATAAGCAGATTGCTGTTGAAGAGTCTTTAATTTACAGATTGTTTTTGCATCAACGGTTACGAAAAATAGACGTTTTGTGTTTCCGAAAAATTTGTTTAAGAGTGTGATGGCAGTCAAACTAAACAGTATGGCTTATAAGACAAAGGTATTAATTCGATCAGTAGTGGAATGCTCAACATTATGACATACGAGATAACAGTTTCAATTCGAACACAAATGCTAAACAGAAAATGTGCGTAACAGTTGTAGGAAATGCAATAAGCTAATAAGAGAACCGGTTATATTTAATGTTTAGTTGTCTCTCTTACAAAAAGACTTTAAGATTTTACTTTA
>JAECUM010076165.1:0-18096 GCA_016617855.1 Megalonaias nervosa | reverse complement strand
GTATATCATTAATTGTGAGATGGTAGTTCTAATGTAAATTGCTCTTCTTGACTTGATAAAATAAAATCCATTCACTTAAAAACTGACCGATTAGTAGTATAAGAAGCCACTTGGGATGTGAATGAAAATTCTATGATAACAAAAGTAAAAGCATTATAGCGACCAGATTGGAAATCCTTGGCTACAAAATGTTCTATAATTTGACATCATAGGTCTTTATTTGACACTAATGGCAGCGAGAGTACATTGCATATATAATTTTTACATTGTCGCCATACAGCCCCACTCCCATCCATGTCTATGTTAAAGTCCCATTGTCGCCATACAGCCCCACTCACATCCCCGTTAATGCTAAAGTCCGATTGTCGCCAGAGTGCCATGTCCATGATAAATTCCCCATAGACACTAATGTGTCATTCCCAATGTGCTATTCCCATGTTAAATTACCGTGTGACACCATAGTGTCATTTCCATGTTAAATTCCAGTTGGACACCAATGTGCCATTCCCATGTTAAATTCCCGTGAAACACCACAGTGTTATTTCCATGTAAACCCCAGTTTGTCGATAGAGAGGCATCTCCATGTTAAAGTCCCCTTGTCACCTAAGAACCATCTCTGTCTTAAATTCCCACTGTACCGTGAGTGTCATTTCCATGTTAACTTTCCTTTGAACAAATACATTTCATCAACATGACGACCTAATGTTAAATTCCCATAGACACCTATAAATGTCATAAACATTGCGGCCTAATGTTAAATTTCCATAGATAGGTATAAGCCACAGACCTGTATTTGAAGTCGACCACACCTAACAGTCTACGCAATGTACTCTCGCTGGCTATAATGTCAAAACATTCATAGCACAGCAAAACTATAAAGTTATATAGTATCGAGTCAGTTATAGTTAAGTGCCTTGACCATGGAGGCGTTACGGTAGTCAACGGGGACTGAACAGATGGTTGAATTCGTACTTGCTCTCATTGCTCTCCACAATCTAAAATTTAAGATAAGTACCCCATACGCCACATTAATGGTCTAAATGCTAAGTCATGAATTTCATAATTAAAATGTTGATATGGATATGGTGTTTTATGTTGTAATTCTATAGCCGATTTCGCAACACGCCATGAGAAACCTCTTTCAGTCTTGTTTATTACACAGCTGTTAGCCGACCATCTTTTACATTGTGATTGTAATCTATTTGTGTTTCATTTAAGGACCATGATATTGATAATTCCTTAGCCTCGTTGTATAAACTTTCATTAAAAGGAAACTCGGCAAGCCTCGTTTCCTTTTAATGAAAAATTTATACATCTCCTGGTGTATCATTGATGCAGCGTACATACTATATATATATATATATATATATATATATATATATATATATATATATATATATATATATATATATATATATATATATATATATATATATATATATATATATATATTCAAGGATAATTATATAAAAGGAACATGCAATGCCAAACACCTTAATACACCGGTATATAATTGAATAAATGAATGATTAGTATCAATATTAATGTATTATTATTATTTGATCCGGGATTAAATTTTGTGGGGAAGATAAACATATCATCTACTCACTTTTCACGCCATCTCCTGTAACACTGTAATTTTGACAACAAACCATTTCTGTATCTTTATTAACCTTAAACAGACCAGTCTTTTGTTTTCATATGTTAGTTATCTGTCATGTTAGATAATAAAAGAATAGCTAGCAACTTTGATACAAAAGATAGCAAAACAGAACTAATGCCTCAAGTGTCATCAGTGAAACTCGTCTTGTAACACGAAAAGCAAATCCTATTAATCGAATGAAATATATCAAGAGCTAGTTTCTCTAACTTACAAATAAAATGTACAGTTCGTGCAACGAGTTAAAGTATTGTGAGATAATACCCTGTTCTTATTTACTTAAAATGAATTAATTAATATTAAATTCGATACTTATTGTTTGAATAAAATTGAGAAGTAGCATTCGGGACAACTCACCAAGCCTTTGTCTATTTGTGTCGAGGTCTTTGAATCTTCAACGTTCAAAAGCACATCCTTCACTTTGCTTGACGCAGCTTTCAAAGTCGTATCTTCGTCTAACAAGAAAAGAAAATATTCAACCTAGAGATAACTTAACACATATTATCAAGCACATTCTAGCTCTTGCTAAGATATTTCATGGTGGATTATATGTGGCTTTATTTTAAAATCTTGTTTAAACAAAGAAAGTTTTTTAAGATATTGTCACTTTGATATTTTGTACGTCACAGTCAGAAAAATAACAAATCATACATAACATTCAATATAAGTATAACATGAATAATAATAATAATAATAATAATAATAATAATAATAATAATAATATTTTAGTTATCAACGGTGACATAATTATCTAGCTGCTAGTTTATATTATCGTCCTACAATTAAAATAAATATACATTAAGTTAATAAAAATGTACACAGTTAACATCTACTGCATTAAAAAAATAAAAACAGAAAAGGCCTTCATACAATTTAGAGAAGATCAATATAGCCCTTAATACAAATGATACGAGGTAAATATAGCCTTAATACAGATAATACAAGGTCAGTATAGCCCTTAATACAAATTATACAAGGTCAATATAGAGTTATCACATAGATGTACCACCATTACCACTCATACGTGTCATGCGGTCATCAAATCAGGATTACTCCTGAAAACATTTGCAGAGGTATAATTTCTTAAAAGCAGAAACATAATGTGTTTCTTCGTTATCCTGCTGTAAGGCCTTCCCTATAACCGTGCCAGCGTACGAAAATTATTTCTTAAAACAATTTTTCCGAACTTTTGGTACATGTTGTTGTTGTTCAACCGTGTTCTCTTTTTTTCAACCGAATGTTACGTTTACTTAACCGTGTACTCCTTTTACTCGGTCGTGTACCACTTTACTCAATCATGTATTCCATTTACTCAGCCGTGTACTCGTTTTTCTCAACCGTGTACTCCATTTACACATCCATGTACTCCTTTTCCTAATATTCCTAACAAACTTAAAAGGGGGCCCCGAGTGGCCGAGTGGTCTAAAGCGCTCTCCGTTACGGATCACTGCCATCTCACCTCTGTCTGCGTGGGTTCGAGTCTAAGATTCGGCGAATGTGGATATGTGAGAAAGCTTGCCAGTAGCTTCTCGTGGGTCGGTGGTTCTTTCCGCGGATTTCCCGGTTTCTTCCTCCACCATTAATACTGGCCGCCATGTATAGCCTATCGTGTGCTGAAAAATGGCGTTAAACCCTACAACAACAACAACAACAACAACTTAAAAGCATTAAAATACTCCGGAGCTAATTTATGTAGGCCCTTGAAAAGTAAAAACAGCTTTTCTAAATTAATATCCTAAATTGGGCTCCATCTAAGAGTGTTTAAAAGAGATGATGTACATGTTAAAACATCTTCAGCATTTAAAATCACACTGGCTGCTTTATTTCTAAGCTGCTAAGTCTCTGCTTATAATAAGAATTACGGTGTTCTCCCCCACATTTTTAGAATTACGGTGTTCTCCTCAAATGATAAGAACTACGTTGTTCTCCCCACATAGTGCAGCAGTTCATAACATATGGAACAACAATTGTACTGAACGTATTTAGTATCTACTGGTCCTATATGAAACATCTTAACGTTTCATAACTCTTATATATCAGAATTTTTTTTTGTTTCTAAGTGCTTTGGACAAGGATAAAGTATTATCAATCGGGGTACATATAAGATTGAAAGATTTAACAGTTTTAAGTTTTTACCATTTGCGTCTAAATACAATTCTGTACATTTAGCTGCTCGTTGTGCTTAACAGATTAGCGTGGGTTTTCTTTAAATTTTAAGCTCGTCTTATTGTCAGTTTTTTTAAGAACGTTGTAAATCTTCATTAATTTGCTCACAACAGTGACAACATCTGTGTTGTTTATATATTTTGATGTATCATCTTTGCAATCATAGTCACTAAAGTATGTTTTGAACACTTTAGAAAATCGTTTTGATATAAAATACAGAAGAGAGGACCTAGCTTGAGTGATGCATTTTCTCTGTGTTAATTGAAAGACTTCATTTAAAATTGCTAGATTTTTAAATTTTGATATCTGATTTATGTACTAGAAATATAATGTGCTCCAGAATTTTATTGAAAAGTCGAAAGTGTTCAATTATAATTCCTTTAATATCGATGTATAGTCATAATTGTAATAAAATTAAAACCTGAACATATAATTGTGGTCAATTAAGAGCGAGTCTTATGTGTTAGTCTTTTATACTCACATTTCAATACAAAATCTGACGTTATTGATTATGCATGGCAAGAAATCTGACGAAGTAAGTATAAATGAACGTCCCTGAAACAGCTACATTATCCTGAAGAAATACATTATTAGTGTTACTTGTATTGCGTACGTAGTTACTAAAAGTAAGGTATCAGAGGGAAGAAGCCTACTTCACAATAGTTAAGACGAATGCTTTCTAATTCGTGGGTTATACTTAGCAAACTTCAGGAAGAATATATTTACTTGCAACCAAACGCCTATTGCTTTCACATCTTAAATTACACTATGCGTGTGTCAATTCTAACTAAGGTAGTGTACAATGGGCAAGACCTGACAAAATAATTGGAGAGTGAAAAAATATTTTTTACTGAGACGCGTAATAGTCTTCATGATACATCTACATAACGTTGTATATTACGCTTCAAGAAGACTAAATAAGCTATATTTGACCAAAGTATTAATGCCAAATATCGAACCATTCGCTGCTTTGCTATCTGGTCAGAACAGTACAGTTAAAATATTTGCTGGCAAAGCGCGTTACGTGAAAGACAACAGTAAATATTTTGATAAATCTACATTTGAATTATCTTTATTTTGTAGACTGCGGTGTTGAATAATAAAACTCTGCATAAACCAGAATGAAGAAATTGAGTAACATCATTTGTCTATGTTACATAATTTTTAATTGATTTGTTTACACCTGGTTTTTTTTAAATCAATTAGTACATGCAACCACGTGTCAAATCTAACCTACTAAGGATTTATTGGCGTAAGTGTTATTGGGCAATATGTATATTTCAACCAGGAAATTTATTTCTTATCGGGTTACAGCACTTTAACGTTTACTCGGTTTAATTCATACGAGAATAATTTTAATTTGACTAACCACTTGTGTTAATAAGGCTTGATTCATATGAGATTCCTTGCAACTTGACTAACCACATGTGTTAATAATTAACCCCATGTGTTATTAAGGCTTGATTCATATGAGATTCCTTGTAAATCGACTAACCATCTTGTGTTAATAAGGTTTAATTCATATGAGAACCACCTTGTATTAATAAAGTTTATTTCCTAATGAAAATAAATTTTAACTTTACTAATCTTATTGTGTTAATAAGGTTTATTTTCAGTCGAGTAATGTCTTTGAGTGTGAAGTATGATGAGCATTCACGATCAGTCATTTGACAATGTCTTCAAAAAAATTAAAAATTATCACATACAATGAGAAAATATTATATTGGAAACACGTTGTCACATAGCTTGCGATTCATCAATTCTGTAGAAGCGATAACGCATACACTGAGAAAAATTATCACATACTCAAGAAAATATCGATAATACAAACACATTTATACTGCGAAAAGTCTCACAAACAATAAAAAAGTATCGTTAATACAAACATGTTGCCGCAGACGATACGTTTCAGTATTATTTGTTGAAGTTTTAGCCAACAAATTGGAACGAGCTATACCTTTCTCTCTGTGTATGTTTCACCCAAATCCACGAAGTCATATGTCACAAAAAATAAATTTTTCATACACTCTCTGAATTCAAATGTAAATGTGTTGTCTTTAAAATGGATGGATGAGAAAAGATTTGTGTGTGTGTACAAAATGTTAATTTCAACATAACTTTGCTAGTAATTGCTAGCTAAATGGGCAGTAAGTACTGAAAAGTTAGTAGCGCAAATATACATGCCGTAGACAACTTGATCATTTGTATTTATAACTTCCGCAATAGTTCATATACACTAAAGACTTTTTATCGATATGTACTGAAGTTTCTTGCAAGTTCAGGAAGCATTATTTTCAAAATAATCCCCCAACATGTAAATAATTTCCCTAAATGTAAAAAAAACAACCTACATGACGTAAAGTACGACATCTTATTAAGTTTATATTTTCTGACCATGGCCAATCGAACGAAACTGTAAATAACCCTTTCTGTCCTCTTTTCTCACAAGGTAATCCCTCTGTGTGTGTGTGTGTGTGTGTGTGTGTGTGTGTGTCTAGGATAATCATTATTTTACATTTCTGACCATGGGCAATCGATCGAAACTGTAGATAACCCCTTCTGCCCTCTTTTCTCGCAAGGTAGTGTGTGTGTGTGTGTGTGTGTGTGTGTGTGTGTGTGTGTTGATATAGGGTAACAATATTTTCATCTCGATTTTATATATGTCCCTCACTGACACTTTTCCTGTTCATTAAGTTCCAAGTAACTCTCCTACAATTACACACGCTGCATTATCAAATTTACAGTTCCCTTTAATGTTTAGAGCAATATAATATTTTCAGTGAGCAGACGTTTAATGTGCCTAAGGTATTTTCTCACGGTGTGGGATATGTAAAATTTATGTTTCACACGATGTGGTTATGTATAAATAGTGTTCTATTTATCTCACGATGTGGAATATTTTCAAAGTATCATCTATTTATCTCACCATGTGAAGCATTACCAGTTTTATTCTATTGTAAATACATGGATATTGTATTTGTAAATACCTGGATATTGTATTTGTAAATACCTGGATATTCTATTTGTAAATACCTGGATATTCTATTTGTAAATACCTGGATATTGTATTTGCAGTATTGATCTGCTGGGCAACTTTATGTAAAGGTCTAGAAAATTAACTGTATATTCTCCAAAGGTTAATAATGTAAAACCGATGCTCACGTTATGGTTTTTTAAAATAGTCCATATTAAGTAGTCGTAGTATCAAACAATTTGTACAGTGGATTCATAATAATACTAGAGTTGTTTTCAAAGGGCATTGTGAACAGTAGCTGGTGCTGCATATACTAATGAATTAAAGCAAATTGCTTTTCGTAATGGACCCAGGTAGCTCCTATAACAAGGGCCTCAGTAAATCCATATACCTTCAACTCACCATGAAATGATCAATGCCGCCGTAATCATGAAACTGCCTACATGTAGACAATTAGTTTTTACCTTGCAGGGGTGCGCAAGCATTATCCTCCAAACTGATGGTCAATAACTTCTTAATAATGTCTTTATTTTTATGACAAGTTCCTTTTCTCTTGAAGGAGGATCTTTTATATATTATTACATTTTTTAAAAGTACATGGATGCAAATTAAGATATAGAATAATATGCTGTTAATCATTCCGACAACCGTTTACTATCTAGAATCCATACAGTCCGCTTTAGCGGGAAAATAATACTATAAAAATTTTAACCCCGTGTAAATAAAGACCTCACTTTGTCCAATGTACAGGATGTTCACAGAAATACATTTGGTACATGTTGCACCAGTTAATATACGCAATGCGTTTTGAAACTAACTAAAGATCCCGCGATTAAATGCATGTTCTTTTACTCGTGCTCTTGGTCTTTATTTTCATCGGAGGTTAAAAATCATTATTAATATAACATTTTTCTCAAACGTGTCATCATATGGATGACACATTGGTTACAATTTAGCAGTTTTACGCACTGCAATACCTTGTTTGTTCCATAGCATCCGAAATCTCGATATGTCATTGCTTTTCCAGCTTGTGATGAAAAAATCTTTTTGTTCATCCAACCAAATCTCCCAAGGCAACTGTGGAATCCCCTGTTTGAACACCTGCACTAGCTGCAAGTTTTCTGTCAGCTGATGGACGCTGGGAGGATATTGGTTACAAACATAAATATATCCTCTGTTGTCCAAGCAAATACCCTTAGGCCAGGGCAAATCTACATGGCGGTATGTGGCACTGTACCGTCCGCTGTAAATATCGTATCCATAGACACCGGTATCATGTGACTTCGGACCAGCTGCACAAGAGATATAAACGTTTGATTCCTCTTTATTTGTTGCCACGTAACTGGAGCCGAGGCTTCGGTATGGGCATATTTTGTGAATCATTTCGACCTTTTCAGAATTAGTTGATGCCAAACACCAACAGTGCATTCCGTCGGAAGACCTGCCGCTAACTACAAATTCACCTCCGCTTCTCATAGCGTGAACTCCGTGACAAACCTTTAATTTTGTTTTTATGGTTCTTGTTGGTCTGATCACCGCAGATTGTCCAATATATTGAATATGCAAAATCTCAATAGTTCCATTTCCTAATGCCACAGCCACCTGCGATTTGTTCTCGTCGTATATACAAACATCCCAGGGTTTTGACTTCAGTCTATCTGATTCTGTGAGTAAATCTCCAGTACCGCTGTCGTAAAGTTTGGCGGCATTTATTCCGCCGCCTAAAAGAAGGAGTTTGTGTCCTGGTAAACACACAGCTCCAGTATACCAGTCATTACCACCTGTGGAAGAAGCAAATACGTTCGCAAATTCATATTCTCCGTGTAAATACATACACTAATGCTAAGCGGTATCAGTTAAACAAATAACAACAACAGACATTATCATGAACAAGAAAAATAAAGAAACGTCAGCTTTAAAGCAATTATCTTCTTTCTCGTGTTGTCATTCGACTAAAAACATGTTTTATAGTATTATCCACTCATCCTTTCTTTCTATTTGTTCAGGATTTTGTTATATATATATATATATATATATATATATATATATATATATATATATATATATATATATATAATACATATCATATGGCGAATAACAGTCCTTTCAAATGCACTGGATCCAGCAAGGGATCACGTGTGTCAGGGATTGATTAAGATAAATGCAATAAACTGACAACGAACAGTGCAAAACTATTATCTAACTAGCCTGAGCGCTTTCGACTCTTAATGAGTCATTTTCAAAGGCAAATACAAAACATAGGTAAGACAAACAAATAAAACAGAAAAACCGAAAACAGTTGTGTTTGCAAAACTTTACATGACTATTTCTACAAGAATGAAGCCTTTAAATTTATTATGTTTCAACTAGTTCATTTCAACTTGTTGCGGATGCTGGATAATATTTTATATTTTATAGTTAGATACTAGTTTATTGCATATATATATATATATATATATATATATATATATATATATATATATATATATATATATATATATATATATAAAATTACATACATCATCATCAACAGCAGCAGCGGCAATATAATCATCATCATCAGTATTTCATTATTTCTATTTGTGCATAAGAATATAATTACCCACGGGTGCATGTAAGGGAAGAAAAACATTCATGTCAATTGAAATAAATTTTGAAAGACCTAAACTACATACTGAAATATTTATAATAAAAACATTTAGGACCATAGATATCTAAGGGGGATTACAATCTGAGTTGGAAATGTGCCATTTTGTTCTCATGCCTAACTGTTTTGCCCCTTCTCGGAAAAAAAAAAATATCTGGTACTTTAGATCTTTTATTTATTCCTTGCCGTATATTGCATGAACTAAACGGTTTAATAATAATAATAATAATAATAATAATAATAATAATAATAATAATAATGATAATAATAATAACAGACCTCAATGAAAAAGAATCATGATGATGATTATTATAATTATCACCAAAACTGTCACTGTCATCATCATCGTCATCATCAGATTTTTCAAAATCTTAATGATTTCAGATAATGATAATGATAGTGACAAATATGATAATTATCAAGACTTGACGATTTGGAATGCAAAATATTAAGTATGATGTAACTTCTCGAAGCAATGGCGTTATTTTTTCCCCGATGTCAGCTTAAAAATTAATTTTAAAGAACGATCGTTATGGTAGTCTGGTACACATATCATTAAAATATATATTCACAAATGAACTATACGTAAGAGTTGATAGTTATAGGATTTATCTACAACATGCCTTGCATACCATTTAGTGTCAATGTCCCAATTCTGATTTATCCACAGCATGCCTAATATACCTTTTAGTGCCAATGTCCTAGTTCTGATTTATCCACAACATGCCTCGTATACCTTTTAGTGTCAATGTCCCAGTTCTGATTTATCTACAACATGCCTAGTATACCTTTTAGTGTCAATGTCCCAATTCTGATTTATCTACAACATGCCTCTTATACCTTTTAGTGTCAACGTCCCATTTCCGATTTATCTACAACATGCCTCGTATACCTTTTAGTGTCAATGTCCCAATTCTGACGAGACTACAGTTTTTATTTGGTAATCCTGATGCAGTGGCCATTGTGTCCTTCTGTCTAAGCCTTCAGAACTCGGAATTGTGTTATCCGACTCACTGGAGTTTTCCAAGTAGTGCAGGGTTCACATAAAGATATCGCTGCAAAACAAAACAAAAATGTTAGCGTCAGTAAAAGAGAACATTGAAAAGGACGGCGATCAGACTTAGTCCATTTAAAGATTGTAAGCAAGAACTACACGAATAAGAAAACTTAAGTTCTTTTAAGGTTGTCAGAATCAATCCTTCATGCCTCTGTATTTGTACAGGGTGTAGACTGTGTGCTCGTAAACCATTATTCAATTCCAGAGTAATCAACCAAATATATCACATTTCATCCTTCAATATACAAAATTATTCCTTTGTTGTTGCTGTTTTATTTTATTTTTCTTCCAAATATCACAAGAACACTGTTTAACACTCAACAGCCGCTTGGTACAATGAATATGCAAAGTCTTAACACTAAGCAGTCAACTAGTACAATGTCTGATACAGTGTATATGGACTTGTTGAACAGCAGCCAATTCGTACAGTGCCTGGTGAGATGTTTACGCACATGTTTAATACTAACTACAGCCAACTCGTATAATGCCGGGTGAGATGTATACGCACATGTTTAATACTAACTAAAGCCAACTCGTACAGTGCCGGGTGGGATGTATACGCACATGTTTAATACTAACTACAGCCAAGTCGTACAATGCCTGGTGAGATGTATACGCACATGTTTAATACTAACTACAGCCAACTATTATAATGCCGGGGACGGTGTAAATAAATATGCATTGTTAATCACTTTCCTGTATCTTCATGTTTGTGCAGTTCATTGTTACATTTATTGAACTTTATACTTTGTTGACAATGCATAGCCATTTTTGTGCTGAGGTGCCGTAAAACATAACTACATTCATACAGACATGCAAACATTCATCCATCCATCCATCCATCCATCCATACATACATACATACATATATCCATCCATCCATACATCCATACATACATACATAAGTATACAAATCAAAAGATGTAACCATATAGACATGAATGCAGGTAAAAATTAGGACGGTATCATATTAATTAGAAACGCAAGT
The DNA here is from genome assembly GCA_016617855.1 of Megalonaias nervosa. Lineage (NCBI taxonomy): Eukaryota > Metazoa > Mollusca > Bivalvia > Unionida > Unionidae > Megalonaias > Megalonaias nervosa. The sequence goes on along the minus strand of JAECUM010076165.1, from coordinate 6,604 downwards.
CACCATTAGACTGCAATTTTTATTTTAAGGGGCTATCTGAGGTAAATTGGCTGCTTTTCTTGCTTAAAACTGTTGTATTCAAATACGGATAGATTTCTACGAATATTTCATCCAACCCTTTGGGATATAAAAGGAGAGATGTACGTGCGAAAAACTAAATGTAATAAGCATAGCATTGATAGAAGTTTATATACATCATTTTTAACAATACGTTTTTAAATTTAGCCCTGGTCTTCTTTTCCTGGTCATTTTGAAGTTAGTTTTGAATTTTGGACTGGGTCTTCATTTCTTGGTCATTTTGAAATAAGTTTTGAATTTTGGACTGGATCTTCTTTTCCTGGTCATTTCAAAATAAGTTTTGAATTTTAGACTGGGTCTGCTTCTCTTGGTCATTTTGAAGTAAGTTTTGAATTTTGGACTGGGTCTTCTTTTCCTGGCGATTTCGAAATAAAGAAAGTAATTTCAGTCTATAAGTCGTCCATAGTAATAAACAAAATAATAATAATAATAATTATTCGGTCAGGATTTCGTCGAGGAACAACGATATGAGTTTTCGTTGTTCTGCGCTTCACGTCACCAATTTCTGTGCACGGCTCAAATTACTTTCGTCTTAAAATTTACTAATAACTCAATTATTTCTTAGTTATCGTGTTGAATTTGATTGATATCTACGTTGCTGGTAAAGGTGTGTACATAGGCAAAAAATCACATTTTCTAAAAGAACTGCGTTCTGTTTTGACTGTCTCTACAACAAAGAAATTTCGAGAATCATCTAGTCAAACACATCAAATTGACTCCGCTGAAACTTCAAAAACACATTAAATAATCGCGACACTCATGTTTCCATACACCTTTATTAGCGTAGAAGAAAATTCTTCATAACCGACATGGAACGAATTCCAGTCCACTTAATCAACATTTATTTGCAAAGAATATAATCGGATCACCTCTATAGAAAGTACGCAACACGTTTTCTCTTTTATTACACACACAAAAAAAAAATAAATTCATCGAACTGTTTCAAACTCTCATAACATATGGTAATTTAACGTCAAATACAATCTTGAATGGTGATATAAATTCTTCCGTATGATGTACTCAATCGTATCTTTCGCTACCGTTTATAAATTTACTGAAAAGTCACCAAGTAAGAGCACACATTACTAACACATATACACTTTTAGGCGTCATGAGCAGCTTTAAGCAGAAATTACCCTATTTTTCCAAATGATTCGCAATCGCTTCCGCAACGACTTATTGAAGAAAGAAGTACTGTTTACTTTAAATAACGCCTTTCTGTTCCTTATTAGGCCCGGCGCGTGGTGTTTATCTTGTTTGTGCGATGAATGTTTCGCGCCTTTCCAAAAAGATATTATCAAAAACTTCCACAGATGTCAGGAGGATTGGCACATATTATTCGGCGGCGGCACCTGTGTGCATCGCGCACCTCGCACACGCAACCACCAGCCGTGTGTGTGTGTGTGTGTGTGTGTGTGTGTGTGTGTATATATATATATATATATATATATATATATATATATATATATATATATATATATACACCCACAAGAAGGCGTCAAAGAACCACAGAAAACTATGACTGTGGGATCATATATACCCTGGACATAACCTTTATAACTTCTGCAACTCAATGTTATCTTAGCTAGGAAATTACATCTGCGTGTACATTCTGTAATGCGAAACAAGAAGACAATAACTACGTAAATCTGTTAAAGTATTTAACTTCCTTCTCAGTCAATAAGATGGGTATATATATATATATATATATATATATATCCTTATAGTGTTTTGCAGGTCATATACATATCCTTATAGTGTTTTGCAGGTCGACGATGAGTACAACATATCTGTTAAAATGTGAAATACTTAAATACCCCGTCCAATTATCGTAGTTACACGGAATAGGTATTTGCAGGGTACAAATTATCAAACATACCTTTCTGGCGCTTATCGAATCAGAAATCCTTTCAGAAATGAATTATCTAAGATCACTATCTCATGGTAAATTGTCTGTCCAGACGGATTCAATGTTAACACTGTGTGGACTGAATTTCGTACAAATCATTTTGCTGTGTATCAAATGAAATGAATTTTAAAGGTTAGAACAGGTGACTTCGTCTTAAATAAAAGTTACAAGTGTGATAATAATCTGGAAGTAAAATGCATTTGTTTAATCTTATAATGGGGTTTTGTGGTAATTAAGTTCTATTTCCTCAAAAACAATACCATATATACACACTTATAAGTCGAGTCCAACAGCAAACTGCACAGACCCAGATCTGCCGTGGCCGAGTGGTCTAAAGCGGTCATCGTTACAGATCAATGCCATCTCACCTCTGTCTGCGTGGGTTTGAGTCTCAGGCTCGGTCAATGTAGGTACCTGAGAATGCTTGCCACTAGCTACCACTAGGTCGGTGGCTTTTCTCGCGGTTTTCCCGGGTTTTTCCTACACCAGTTATACCGGCCACCATGTTTAAGCCTATCGTGTGCTAAACCATGACAACTGCCGTCGCATATTGTGCCGGTAGGTTTGTGTGTATGCAGTTTATTGTGTGTATGCAGTTTAGTAATCAGTACAGCAAGCAACATAGACCCTGATCTGCTGGCTAATCATGCGACGATCAAGGTCTGTGTTGTTTTACAGTTTGACTTGACTTACAAGGGAATATATAATGTAGATCTAACTCGAAAAGGAAACGCTATCGTAGTTGTTAAGAAATGTACTAGAATATGCAATGTGTAACCCAATATAGGTAACATGGTTTTCTTTTGTGTTTGTTACGTTTCTATATCGAATATCAAACTCGATGCTTAAGGTAAATTATTACTTTATTCGACAGAAACAGGGTGCTATTCGTTCGTTTCTGTTTGCTGCTGTTGTTGTTGTACGGTTTAACTCCATTTTTCAGCACAAGATACGCTATACATTGCGACCAGTATAAATGGTGGAGGAAAGAACCACCGATCCACAAGAAGTTACTGGCAAACTTTCTCACGTAACCACATTCGCCGAGCCCGAGACTCGAAACCACGCTGACAGAAGTGAGACGGCAGTGATCCGTAACGATGAGCGCTTTAGACCATTCGGCCACTCGGCGCACCTCGTTTCTGTTTGCATTTTTAGTGCTATGTCATTCTATTGAATCACAAGGACGTACTTTGCACACACACACACACACACACACATAACTTTATGCAACGATACTGCATGATTTATTAACAAGCCTTACGTAATAGGAACTTGACTTTGTTTCAGAGTTTAAAAATGAATTCGTGCACGACCTATAAAGGTAGAACTTTGACCAAAAATATTCAATTATGCTAAAATGACTTGAAACTCGTCCAAATGCTGTTTTTCGAAGGGGGTTGATACATTCGTAGGATCTTGTGTTTTGATATTTTTACATATATATCAATGGGAATAGATTTTAGTAGAATGCTTACGTTAGCCCCATTGTTTAAAATGGAACACTTCGAAACAAGATGAACGGAGAAACGCAACGGTTTGATAGTTTGTAAACCGTAATTATATATATCCCACATACATTAAATATAACATGGCATTTAAAGTGTTGGTATAAAGCAATTTGATAAACCAATACTATTGGTATATCAAATTATGATCCGCCCATGGCGCAATAATACACGTATACATTCTCGCGACCATCTGCAGTTGATTCTAGATCAATGATCAATTTCCGCACATTAATCATTAGTGACGTATGAAAATAACGATAAAAAGTATTAATAATCCCCGTTTTCTAAATTAATTTAATATGGTACACATTTTTATCACAATCCTTTCTGCTTTCTGTTGCCCCCTCCCTCTCATGCATAACGAACAAACTACGCAGAAATGTGGAGTGAGAGAGAAAAGGAATTTGGGCTGGATTAAAACCTTGAAATTGACATTACACCAAGTAACCTACAAGAATATGGTTCGCCGTAATGGTATGTGTGCAATTTCCTTGGGATTTATCTACAGTGTTTGTATAATCAACGATACAAAGTTGCAAACAATATCGACATTATACGGTAAATTTCTCGGTAACGTGGTACACATACTGTGATGTATTTAATGTTTTGTTGTGGTTGTTGTTTCTTAAACTTACTATAATATTCTCAAAATCGATTATTATTAATTAAATATGAAAATGTCTCTCTCTCTCTCTCTCTCTCTCTCTCTCTCTCTCTCTCTCATCGTATCAAGATACGGGCTAAAATCTATGAAATGACGAGCTTAGCGGATTTTCATTTGTGTCATCTCACGATATCTCTGGATTTATGAATGATGGTAAAAGTTAAGTCAAACTGACCAAAGGATGAGAGAGAGAGAGAGAGAGAGAGAGAGAGAGAGAGAGAGAGAGAGAGAGAGAAAGTTTCAAAGTCAAACCGACCAGAGAGTGAGATTGAGTTTTAAAATCAAACCGACCAGAGAAAGAGACAGAGACAGAGAGAGACAGAGAGAAATTGATTTATGGTCGGTGGTGCTGTTACTAAAGCAGGATAATGACTTAGATCAACTGTAAATATACTAAAATATTTTAATTACCTCTTCTTGGTTCCTCATTTCACTTAGTTTCTATTCCACATTAATTTCCGTGCGCCGATATGTGAATGGCAGCCTTCATGTAAATGGCGTAGCTAACCATGTGTTTGTATTGCTCTGCTTTTATCATTAAAACCATCTTTAATGTTTAAATCATAAGTGTGTATTATATTGATTTAATCAATGTGAAGAAAAATAGAAACTTAGAAAGAAAACAATCAACTTATCAATATGGAAAGGTGATTGTGATTGGCCACAAAAGGCATAGAACTACATTTTGTAGTGGACACACTCGGATGCGAGGAGTTGTTGTTGTTGTTGTTGTTGTTATAGGGTTTAACGCCATTTTTCAGCACAGGATAGGCTATACATGGCGGCCAGTATTAAGGGTGGAGGAAGAACCCTGGAAAACCCAGGGAAGAACCACCGACCCACGAGAAGCTACCGGCAAGCTTTCTCACATACCCACATTCGCCGATCCCGAGACTCGAACCCACGCAGACAGAGGTGAGATGGCAGTGATCCGTAGCGGTGAGCGCTTTAGACCACTCGGCCACTCGGGGCCCCATGTGAGGAGTTGATTCACTCTGTCAATATGCAGCTGCTCATAGTAAATCTTAACTCCCTTCAAAGGGCAAATATATGTATTGGTATGTGATATAAATAAAGTACATGTACAGTATGTACGCTGTATCAATCATATACCACTCGTTGTATAAAGTTTTCATTAAAAGGAAACTCGGCAAGCCTCGCTTCCTTTTAATGAAAAATTTATACATCTTGTGTTATATCATTGATACAGCGTACATACACTATATATATATATATATATATATATATATATATATATATATATATATATATATATATATAGGTAGAAGGTTGTTGCTGTTGCTGTTATTGGTGTTTTTTTTTTCCTTGTTTATCCTTGTGGTGTACTTATTGTATTGAATGGAAAAATGCAGCATTACTAATGAGTATATGTTTAATTATGTGTGAAAATATTTAGAATATTTCATCCTCAGTATGCTTTGGTTAGATAATCGTGATATATACTGTCTTTCTGGGTTATTCAACAAAAGGAAATACTTCCGTCGCTTCGCTACCTAAATATAATAGCGTCGTCATAGATAAGTAAGTTCAAATAAAAATGGGTGTAACTTAGGCGCGTGACTACTTATATCCTGAGTCATTCAGTGGAGAAAATAGAGAAGATGTAACTACTTGTTTCTTTACATGATGCCGTGTTATCCCAAGGTTTTGCTTGGCATCATTCAACAGCGCCTAACTACACACACACACACACACACACACACACACACACACACACACACACACACAGATATATATATATATATATATATATATATATATATATATATATATATATATATATATATTCATTCTCAATAGAGTCAGTGCAATTTTTCAGTTTTCCTATAGTGGATTTAATTTTGGTCACGATGGTTTTTCACCTTGAAATGTGATCTTTGCTTATCGCCCTATTTTGGCACAATACTTGTTCAACGAGAGGAAAGACAAAGTCTAACAACCGCGGTTGGGAATCAAACCCAGGTTCGTCGGCCCCACCGTTAACTGCAAATACCGCTAGACTTATAAGGCTCTGCCAGCTAGGATGATTACTGACTTCACATGCCTAGACTGCAACATTCCTATACGTTGACATTCATCCTCGAATACCATCCAGATTCACCTGTCAGAGTGGTCAAAGCCCACTCTCAATTCCACCAGCTACAGAGAATCGGACGAGGCCCCAAATGTAACGGGAGGAGCAATGAAGTTCCAATAATAGCGGTCGGAAATCAAAACATATTCGTCTGTTCCACCTGATGGTGCACTTACAGCATTAGCCATATAAGTCCTTTCTTTTCTACAAATCAAAACAAGACTATTATACCAAGTCGTTTGGAAGCCGGATGTCTTAAACATGTTTCCCACGGCGAAAAATTATAAGGTCGGCTACTAAATGTTCTGTCTGTAAACTGTGTATGTATATTTATCTATCAATATATA
>JAECUM010076164.1:0-13492 GCA_016617855.1 Megalonaias nervosa | reverse complement strand
AAATATACATAACACAATACTTAAAATGGAAGCACCCTGGTAGGAGGAAAAGAGGAAGACCAAAATAAGCACCGTAAAGAAAACGTTTAAAAGAGGGACAAATGCTTGTCTTGAAACACTAGACGAGATGTCTGCTTTGGCCCAGGACAGAAGAAAATGGGCTAGATCCAGTAAGACATCTGCTACATCAATATGGTATACATTTTGCTTGCAAATACGTTTAAGCATAAAATAAAATGAAAATGTGCTTGCTACGTGGGTGAAAAACTTTTGGTAAATAACAGCCCTTTCAAGTGCACCGTATCCTGCAGGGATCGCTTGTGACAGGTATTGAGTAAGGTAAATGAAGCAAACTGACAGAACAGTTTCAACTCTCAATGAGTTTTTGTCAAAGGCAAACATGAAACAGAGACAAGACAAACAATAAACATAAAAGAAAGCTCTGAAATCACAAAAGTTAACATGACTATGTATAACAGAAATACTGTTTTAAAATGTTCCATGTAGCGCCAAATTGGTTTTAACTAGTTCTGGTCTTCTTTTCATTTCTTCTTTTAGGAACAGAGTAAACGTAAGTTACGAAACACTGCTGGGTTGTTGGATGCGGATAACTATCCCTTATTGGAAAACGACAATACTAAATTCATTGAGTTTGCCAAATTTTATTTATTTATTCTCAGCTTTACCTAATTCTCCATGCAGATGGTGGTCTAGACATGATTCCTGTTCATTATTTTATTCAATCCATCAAGATCAGTTGAACTAAACACCTTATTGCAAATGTAGAAAGATCTTGGCAGAAAATGGTTACAAAACATGCTTCTGGGACAATTTGGAGGGATCTATATATCACAGATTAGCGAAGTCAAAATTAACAGACATTAGTCAATGTATAAATGACACATTTGGCTAATATTACCAGTTTCTTAGCAGCGTGGAGACAGGACCTCTAGTCAGTAGAAGAATGGGCGTCGCATATTATTAAAAGTTTCATTGATATTAATAGCTTTCATTTGTTTACAAAATGGCTGATAAATTGAACAACATGTTTCAAATATCTTTTTTATAATCGAAGCGCATTATTAAATTATTAAATTTTGAAAGCATTGGGTCACAAGGCGTACACTGATAATTTCAGTGGATAATCCTCAATCATTTTAAACATATCTTGTCACTGAGAAAGAAAATTTAAAAATTTTCTTGACAATGGAAACTCTCCTATGAATCTAACTGTTGAAAGAAATGCTACTTTTAACAAATAAGTACTTAACCATGTATACGCACAGACAGACCTTAATAGTTCTAATTAATTAATTATTCCAGATTTATGAAAAATGAAATTCGAATGTCAATATGTCAATACACTAATACGTTTTCATAAAATAAACATAGGGTACATATATTGATTGTTTTAATATGTATGGGCCACTTTATATATTGCATGCACTTTTATAACAGCCTGAACAAGGCCAATATTGATTGCGTTTCTGCCATTTTTTAACTAAGGACCGTGAAGGGTGTTAAAACTAGTGATTTCTAAAGTCTTACAAATATGTTTAGCATTCAACTGTTAGACTACAGATGTTAAGAAGTTGTTATATCTGACCCTATAAACAATGACCTAATTGACACAACATGACGACATTGTTTATTTATGAAAAATGCTTTGAATGAATTTACCTGAAGAGCATCCATGGTGATGATTAATGCTAAAACGTATATATATATATATATATATATATATATATATATATATATATATATATATATATATATATATATATAGTATATATATATATATATATAAAAGGAGAAATAGGTATCTCTGATCAAAAGATGATATTCAGCTAGTCAGAATGTAGTCTAAAACTAAATACTTATAAAATACAAGTGCTATGTTTGTAAAATTCGCAATCAATCAAACAACCAACCATAATTAAAATCCCCCCATAACATCTACACGGCTTTATCTGCGTTATTATCAGATTTTATTTCCTCAAGATGCAATTTCAACAAGAGAATATCGTCACAGGGGTTGTTTGTCTCTGCGCCAACTACGCGTATAAAGAGATTGTCCATTCGCTATGAATTTGGTTCACACGGATTCTGATCCATTGTCCAATTCAACCAGCGGCATCTGCGAAAGATCCTTATCTACCAGCAATAATAATCCCATCTATATGTATATAACACTCCTCTGGAAATAACTCGGGAGGGTAGTGACTAAGTTATCAATTTTAGTTTTTCTGCATAGCAACGATATGTGGTTTTTCAACATCTATAAACGAAAGTAACTCCAACTATTTACCCCCAATGCTATTTAACTTCATTGATGTTAACCTTATATTTTTTGTTATTCAGTTTATTGTTATTGTATTTGTGTCTGTACGAGGTCTTACCACTACCATCCCTATATAAGATATTAAATATATTATTATTTTGTATTGGTCGTTTGCTTTCAAAAGAGGAGTGGGAGAAAATTAGAATGTCACATTTACGACGTATCCAGGTACAAGATGTAGTTTTAATTTCATTTTATTCTATTACCAACGTATGAGCAGTCATTTGAATCCATGAGTCACACTGCATAGCCTTGTATGAATGTAAGACCTGCCCATTTTGCAGGACACCTGGAATAATTCCATCTTAAGAAGCCATCGCATTGAATGGTTGAATCCTTTTCTCTTACCTGCTTTGAACATAATCCCCAGCGGTTTTTACTGGGGCCAGGTTTGAATTCAATATATCACCTGCCAAAATCGGGAATAATGTGAAGTTAGTGTGATATCCCTGTTTGAAATGTCCTAATAAATCTGTTTTATTGCGACTGCCGGGTATGTTGACATGACAAAATATCTCAGGAGGACAGGATGGCTCATTTCTGGTTGGCGAGAATGTCCATCCGCACCTCGTCTGAGATGAACTGACAGAGCGCGAGACAAATTGTGATGTAAAGCAAAATGGTTGGTACACTGTAAGAATGTGTTTGGTTAATATTTAAAAATTGGCAAGTTTAGCACAAAATCTTCTGCGATTAAAATATAAGGTGCACTTAAAATTATGTTTGACAGTAATCACAACTTAAAATTCCAGAAAAATGATTAAAAACACCAAGTTCTACTGACGCCAAAAGGCAAATCCTTCATGGCTGATGCATGCGCACAAAGTTGTTGCAAAACGTAAAATTGCGTCTGCTCAGTAAATCACTTCCGCTGGCAAATGTTCGGTTTTGGAAGTGCGTAGTCTTTGCTCGTTTTCAAGCTCTTTAACTTCGCAGGTAAGTAAATGTTACACGTTGTCTGTAATCTCCAAATTACTAAATGGAAGTGATCAATTAAAAAAATGAATAAAAGAATGGAACGTATATAGTTTGTCAGCCAATATGAAGCAACTATTTGGATTCGGTTTTTACCCCTCTTTGTCCTTTGACTTAATTGCTGATTAACGAAGTTTCTCTAAAGTGCAAATTATGCTACAACCAATCTGTATTGCAGAAATCATGTTAAAATTCATTTCCACGATTTTCTGTTGTTTATTATATACCCATAGGAATTAAACACTTTTCTTCTCACGGTGAATACAAGGGAGCGATTAAACATAACATCTTCAGATAGTGGAAATAGGACTGTAGTCCGTATGTTAAAATCATTGACACTTATTTTCACACGGTCTGATCACGGTACATCCAGTTCAGGTGAAGTTTCGCTAATCTGCAGGTTGTCATTGCAAGCAATTAGAGCGATAACTTAATTTTTACTGAATAAAGTATTTAGCCCATGATCTGGTCGATGAAAACATCAACCGCCCATCCATCTGAAACTTACCGTACGACTGCCATGGTATGCATAGCTAAAATATGTATCGTAATACTAATAATTATTATTACAGTAATAATAGAACCTAATACTGACATGCCTGGTGTTCTTTATTTGTCGTATATGCAATTATTAGTTATCTTCAGTTGTAAATATTGTTATTCTTTCCACTTATAGTTATCAAAGAAGAAGGTGGTACCAAAAATTCTCGAACATCATCTCCATTTCTACGTGATTGATGACTGGTCGAGTGACTGACATATGGTAATTTAGTAAATATTGGCTTGGCCTATCAGGACAAACTTGACGAAGCGTGAAAGTGACGCATGGATGAAAACATTGCATGGCCCACGTCTAAAGCGTGTGCGATAAAAGAAAACGTATTTGCCATATATCCCTACAATTCCCTTTCAAAGGATATAAAAGTGTTGGTGGACATTCGGGGAGTAATAGACCTGTGCAAAAAAGGTAAGTGAAAACTGGGGTTTAAGTGAATGCAATGGAATTTTTATTTGTGAGACAAAAATAAACTACCAGTAACAAAGAAGAAAAGGTGGCATTCGTTTATGACAGCTATCTTGTCTTGTCTCACAAGTGCGTTTGGCCATTATAAATGTTAGTTCTACGTGTAAAGATAAGTTCTTAACAAAGATACTGCACCCAGGCATAATCATTTCTCATGTAAAAACTAAATTATACGCAATTCATGGTTTGAAATGTTGCACGAGGAAATAACACATTCACTGCGAAGAAAACTAAAAATAATCAACAGAAGATCCTTTATGACAAATTTCGTTCAACCCAGTGTAACCATGTACGTATACTGTCCATAATGCAGGGACCAGTTTTGATGTGCCAGTAGATGAACCGAGAGAGAGAGAGAGAGAGAGAGAGAGAGAGAGAGAGAGAGAGAGAGAGAGAGAGAGAGAGAGAGAGTAATAAATTTGACATTTACAATATATGACAAACATAAAATAAGCACAGCCCCACTTTCACAAAAAATCTCTGAACAAAATATCCGAAATGCTGTGTATTGAAATTAGAACAGACCTCTAACTTATAACTGTTGCACTAATAAATTTGATTATATGAACATTGTATTAGGGAACAACATTTTCAGTGATGAAAGTAAGCAAATTGAGATATCAAGAGACATCCTGGGTAAGCTACCATGGTGTGTCATTGGGTAAGGCGCTTTACTCCGATTAAATACTTAAAAATCCTACTTGTGCTGCTGTGCCGTAAAGCACCCAAACCATGTGTGTGTGTCTGTGTGTAGGTAGGTAAGTAGGTAGGTAGGTGTGTGTGTGTGTGTGATTGTGCAGTACTCACTAGAAAATAATTTTATGAAACTTATAACTTATATCGAGCCTTTGATCGCAATGAATTAAACATATTCGACAATCTTCCTTAATTTGATTTGTAAAATTATTTTTGGGCATGAAGAAACATACTGATTCAATTTGGCCAATGCACATACTAGTTTAGTAAAATGACAAAAATACATTCAGATTCCTAGGTCGTTACATCGTAACTTTGCAGTCATTTTTTTTTTTTTTTTGTTCCATCATGAGATGGTATTATACGTGTTACACAACTGAAAATTATGATATGGGCATTTTAACATATGTAACACAGTAGTCATGTGATAAACATATGTAAGAAATAATCACAGCAAGAGGGAAATAATCACGATAAGGGGAAATAATCACGACTATAAGGAAATAATCACTACAAGGGGGAAATAATTACTACAAGAGGGAAATAATCACGACTAGAGGGAAATAATTACAAACTGAGACTAACATTAAGACCACAAAGCACACACTCCACACTCTTTAATATGTTTGGCGAGGAAGTTGGATTTGCTTTTAAACTCTAGTCTAAACCTGCTTTTTAATCTCTAGTCCCAAGACACCTTAAAAATACGCTTGCTCACATTTGTAGGGAAAAGGAACAATTCTATCCACCATATTCGTTGAAAGAAAGCTTATCTCGAGATAAACTAAGAAAAAAGATCCTAGTCATAAAGTTATAAAGACCCACACTCTACAACTCAAAACTGAATAGTGGGTGTTATAACTGACTCAAATAAAGCTAAAGCCAGACATGTTTTCACTCTTACTAGAGTATATTTCATGATTGCTTGTACGATGGTTGACACGATCTGCACATTTCATGAACAAGATGTTCCTCATACAGACAATATTTATACACTAGTCTGGAAGAAACGTGGCATTAATATGACATGCACCTTTGCAACAAAAGAAACACATCGTGTCCTACATTTCATCTTTGACTGGCTTTGGTAAAGTTTTGAGGTTTAGCTCATTATCACGTGAAACTTGATAACTGGAAGTTATAAACCAACAAAAAGAAGGTGACTAACGTACATTTTGTTCTCTACTAACACAGCTTAAGTACTTTAATTCTCTCTCTCTCTCTCTCTCTCTCTCTCTCTATATATATATATATATATATATATATATATATATATAGCATGTGTATTCTAGCTATATAATAAGGAAGTAGGTATGAATATGTTTATTTAGTTGTAAACTATTCGTGGTAATAAGTATACGTTATGTATTGTGATAGGTTACTCTCAGCCTATAAACTCGAAATTGTGCATCTGAATGAATATATGACATAGATGAGTGGACTGCACCCTGCATGCTTTTCCTGTGCAGCCACATTTGTAGTGGCTAATCAATGTAATTATTGATCCATGAACTATACATGTACTACTGGCTGTTGCTCAAAGGTTGCTCAAAACTTATGATTTTCACACACTAAAGTCTGGTTCCCATGGAAGAATGATAATTGCTTCTTAAGCAGATGCCATGAACAAGGATGGTTCAAATTATATTCTATAAGAACATTATCAGTCTGTTTTGTTCTATATCGACCTGTCGTATTACTATTAGTTTCATATCATAGAAACAAGAATCATTATTATTGCCTTATGTAGTTTGTTCCATGTCTCAGCACGTGGTTTGTGGCTTTCAGTTTAACACCATTTTTCAGCACATGACAAGTTATACATGGCAGCCAATTTATTTGGTGGAGGAGGTATCTGGGAAAATACCCTGAAGAACCATCGACCCACGGAAAGCTACTGGCAAGATTTCTCACATGCCCATTTTAGTCAGTCCGAGACTTAAACCCACGCAGATATAGGTGAGATGTCAGTTACATTTAAAGGCGAGCGCCTTAGAACACTCAGCCATCGGAGCCCCACAGTAGGTAGGTAGGTAGGTTGGTTTCACAGAATATCAGCACAACACGGTCTATATGATGCAGTTTTCAATGTTAAAATGGTATGCTTTTCGAAGATTAATATTTACAGTGTAAAGAGAATACTGCACGCCTCCCCCGCCCCCGTGGCATACTAAGGCTTAATGGCGCCCGGGGCGACAATGAAAGCCCAAAGGGGTTTCGGCGCCCCAAGACCCCTGGTGCCAATGACTTTTTGCCCCTCCCCCCGTTAGTCCCGCTACTGCACCCTCCATAATTAATTAGAAACGGGCCAACATTGTCAACATGAATTCATTCTCAGCTTATTTTCAGCACGATCCTTAATACTCAAAATAGCTGCCGAAGACTATTATGATAATTATTGACAATGGCTGCCGTAGATTATTATGATGGTTAATATTTACAATGTCTTGCATAGACTATTATGATAATTAATATTTACAATGGCTGCCGAAGACTATTATATAATTATTATTGACAATGGCTGATGTAGACTTCTAATGATTTTTACAGCTAAGCTTTGCATTAGTTAAACACACTTTCTTGTGGCTGGAATCCAAAACGTATATCACTGTATTATCGATCTGTTATTTGCCTATTTAAAACAATAGGTGACACGTTGTCAATACAGATCTCAAATATTTGTGATGTGTTTATTTATTGCTAACATTAATTTTTCCCCAATATTATTCCATGAAGATGAATTCTGATGAAGAACAATTTGAATTTTTACTAATTTTGAAGACAATAAACACAGACAACATTATATGTGGTAAATTCTAGTTTAAACATATTTTGTTGCCACATTTATAGCACATGGGGTCGGGCTACAAGTTTGCACAACTTAGCAACAGCCCTCACTCATATACATAAGCAGATAGATTAAAAGTGGCAAGGACAAACGCTACATGTATATATATATATATATATATATATATATATATATATATATATATATATATATATATATATATATATATATATATATATACCTGGATCATACACATTACATTAATACATATCAATAATGAAAAATTCATTATAATACAAAAGTTAATGCAAAATAAGTGTAAAGCACCTCATTTAAATATGAGAACGGAAGGGGGAGAATGGGATTGGGGTGGTCGATAAAAGGATTCCGTGTCAAAAGAAGGAGGGAGATCGTGTCGATAGGTTGCTTGTCTAGGACGACTATTGATATTTTCATTAGTCTCTTTAGTATAAGCCCGGAAGACTTCAAACGCTGTTTATGCTATTTTTAGGTCTGCTGATTCAAACAGCAAACATTAACACTTAAAGGTTATTATTTCAAGAAATGCATTAGTCACAGTCATGGTACTGTGTATTTCTTGTAATTAAAACTATAATTGCAGGCAGTCTTATTATCCTCCACGTGTATAATGGCCTATCAGAGAGACTACTTGAATAAAAATAATTGATGAAATCACTGCAGTTTCTAATGCTAATACGAATAATATGCAGGAAGTTTAACAATATAACACGTGTAATGTGTAGTACGGTAAATAACAATACTGTACATTCATTATCAAGCTTTTAAAGCTATGGGGTTGGTTCGTTTATTTTTATTTGTTTATTAGCTACGTTTATGATGTATGGTGTAGTTACGGTTTTATAATGCGTTTGCTATGATGTATTTTGGTATGGAAATATATCACTATGTACCGCATGTCTTGACTGCGTGTCTACATGCCTTGCTTGATATTTATGGGGAACCTGAAACAGCTTCAAGTCAGTCTTATCAGATTTTATATCAAAATATATTAAAAATATTTAATATTATAAATATATTTAACGACATCAGAAAATAGTCAGAATCATGTCTCAACGTGACATGAAATACGAGTTGTAACAAATTTGCTTCCTATTTAGCAAAACCTCTAATAACAAACAAAGTCACTGACTAAAAAATGAATTATGGCTATCATTGTCAACATTAACGTTGATATTAAAAAAGATCATATTTTAGCGTATAAGAGTGTAATCCCTTCAAATTATCCATGCTCGTGCATCGTCACGTACGCAATAATAAGCCTGAATCTAAGAGTTGGAACGTTGTTTTAATATTACGACACGGAGCACTCCTTCACAAATACAAAATTTTAACCAAACTTCTAAGAATGACTGATCTAGATTTGTTATAATGCATTAACTTTTAAAAGCAGTCTGACCGGTTTCATGTGTTGCAGGCATATGCTTGTGAATGCTAAAACTGGGCCTGCAGTGTTTCCACACAGAAAAACGAGATACTGTTGATTCCCCCCCCCCCGCCACTCACAGATGCAGCTCCTCTCTCTCTCTCTCTCTCTCTCTCTCTCTCTCTAATTTCGTATTTTTATTTAAAGTTTTTAAACCAATGTTTATTGAATGCGCAACACAAAAGATGGAGCGATAGTTTGTCTCGCTGAAACTTCCCCAAGAGAGATAATGGAACCAACTCCTAAATAAATTAAAACTCCTGTCCACGACATAGAATATTTGTCAAGTTATGTAATTGCACAGATATTTGACGATCAAGACATTGTTATTTATATTTAATTTGCTTTGTTTTTTTTTAAATTTTTATTTCATTATATGCTGTGGATTGTGCAAAATTGTATTTTTGCAGCTGACCTTGTCCAAAATTACTGACAGTTTTGTAAACAACATTATTTACCTTTTCTGTCTGAAAGATAAATATTAGGATTATTATCTTGGCCTGAGTCAAGGACATTGTGTTTATCCTGTTCTTTATTATAATTTTAGTAACAGGCCTTCTAATTATAACTAAGATTTGATCTTGTAAACATTTGGAACCTTCTAGAATGAAATTTTCCATTAAGTAATAATGTTTTAGAAGATGCTAACTGTGACCTAGGTCAGGTAGAGGAGTATAAAGTCTTGTTTACCGGAAAAATTATTTATACCTGCAATAACATCTGAAGCAGAAATCAGTCTTATTGTTGTGTCCAGTATTTCATTTGGGCTGTAATTTATTTATTCAAATTATTTATTCAATGGAAATACAAAGTGCTTATTTAAAATAATATTCTTGAAAATAGAGACTTGGATTTACAGTAAAATTCAAACAAGAATGTATTCTTGCATATTGTTATTGTGATTCAACAACGACCGTTGGCACATCATTACTATTCAGACTATCACAGGCAATAAACACTTCGATTGTTGGATTTATTTCCGAATACCACTAAAGTCTATTCAGAACTTTAATCATTATAACTGTGTTAGAAATTCTTGGACTATTTGGGATTTAATTTGCAATACCGTAAGTTATTTGTTTTACGTTTTCACTTTGTATTTTGGGAAATAAATTGTTTGTTGAATTTTACAAAACTTGATGGTTTTCGTTCTTTTCTGTTACTTTGTTTAAGACCATATAGTCGTAACAACATGGTTCTGTAGCTTCATCCCTAAAGCCATTCTCGTTATATGCTGAATTTTATAATTTTACCCAAGACAACTTATTTACAATTGAAAACTGTAATGATGCTGGTTCCTTACTAATCGCAAGATTACGCCAAAGACGGCAACGATTGTTTGACGTTAGGGAATAGCTTTAAAAGGGCCCTGAAAAAAAACTCAAAAAAAGTTGCATTTCTCATTGTTCATTGATATCGTTTTTTCCTTCTCCACATCAGCAGTATGCTTAAAAATATACACTTTTGATTCTACCATTAATAAGGCGATTATTACAGAAAGACAAAACTAAAAAAGAAAGATGAAGCCTCAAAATGCAGTTGTAGTTATTGAAATGTAAAATACAATATTTTCACGAACCTGCTGGACAGTCTTGCCTAAGAATGGTAGGAACTGTATAGACATTACGACTTCAGGAGCCTAAGAATGGTAGGAACTGTATAGAAATTATGACTTCAGGAGCCTACGTGGTGTTGGTCAATAATATGGTAATAACTGTTGCCTTTAACAAGAAAAATATTTATACCGAAATATTTTGTGATTTGAGAATGGACACCAGAATTATAAAAGGATGGATTATTGTCGTACATGCGGAAAAAAAGTTTTAGATAATTTGTTTCTTTTTTTCTTGTTGAACTAGTGCGCTGCACATTTTGAGAAGTTACGTTTTAGAAGCATATTCTCTTGATGAGCTCTTATGCTGATTAAGAAACACTCCGACAAAACAAGCGAAAATCTCCAAGTAGAGAAGAATAGTTTTATAACTTAATAATGTGGAAAGATCATGTTATTCGGGTTCATTTGAAATCTACCAATGATTGGATGATGAGGTCTGGATTTTATGGGATTAATGCCGTTTATCAGCACATGATAGAATATATATTATATATGGCGGCCAGAGTAACTGGGGAAGGAAGAACACGGGAAAACCCCGGGAAAAACCACCGACCAGTCGGAAGCTATTGGCAAGCTTCCTTACGTACCCACATAGGCCGAGGCCGAGACTCGAACCCACACGGACAGAGGTGAGATGGCAGTGATCAGTAAAAGCGAGCTCTTTAGATCACTTGGCCACCCGCTGTCTATGAGTTCATGTTAACAATGATGCTTTTATGATTAAAGTCTAAAGCAGTTATTGTTGGGAGTTTGTTTGTTGATTCGTGTTGGACAAATGTCGCAGAAGCGAGGCATGTGGTAAAAAGCCCATTTGATCGTTAATTTTCGAGTCAGCTGACGGTGACGGAATCTTTTCAGACAGAATGTATGCGAGGTCAAAGATAATGGTAACGGGACAATAGGTTACATTTTTAGATGAGTGTTACATGTTTAAGCTTTGGCTACGACAGTTACTGAGAATTAGGAATGAATTGTTACCTAAGACTGCAACACAATTTACAACAGGATATAAAATATGCTAACGAATCTTAAGTCAAAAGATTAAAATTCCAGGTCACAGGGGTCAGCTGTTTAAAGTTCTTAACAAAACTGTTTTTCTCATAAGTTTATCGATAGGCGTCATAATTTAACCCTATATAAACCAGGCGTATTTGGCATCTTTGGTGAAGGCAAATCAGAGGTCAAAGGTCAAGGTCGCAAAAAGAGGTCGCTTTTAGCTTTGGACGTAAATCGGTATAAATTTTGTTTGGACTAACAAATTGTTATTTTACAAACAAGTTTAACGAAGGAAACGAGACATCACTAGGTATGGGTGCTCAAAGGCCGAATGTCAGGGTAACAGGTCATAAGGCAATGTGTTGCCAAGATCACAGCGATATGGTTGCAGTCGAGACAATAAATATAGATGTCTTATTAAATATAACGGATTTATTCTATTTCATCATTTAGGATATTGGACTGTCGGTGTTGTTGTTTTGAACACGTTGTAATCAGTATTATGCATTTGTAACATCCTCAACGAAAGTCTTTTTATAAAAAGGACATGAGATGGCCTACTCCTTAATGTATTCCTTGAGACAAGTGTCGTCAGAACTTCAGACTAACAAATTTCCAAGACTAACATATCTTTCACAAATTGTGAGTAAATCCGTTTTATTTTTTCTTTCCATATTTCTATACGTCCATATCTACCCTCTTTCTCAATATCTTACTCTGACTTCTTATCCGTACATATATTCTTCCTTTTCTTTATTTCTTTCTCTGGAACGTACGCTACTCTCAAGTTCTAACTTTAAAATTCCTTTGTCTTTTCTAGTAGACCTATTAGCAAGAGCAGAAAATTCACTGATTACTCTAATTGCAGGTCAAGGCAAGAAGTTACCTCATCTCGTATTTGTCTAGGTTAGATGGACTGCTTGACGATATTACAATACAATAAGTAAGGTAAGGGCATTAATTAAACGCTAAAATATAAAGTACGTGGACTATGTGTCAAGTATTTTTTTTTTATTTTCCGCTAGCGCTTATGATAAATGTGTGAGTGTGTGTGTGATTTGGATTTTTAACTTAGCTTTAACAATTTTTCAGTCATATCGCTACGATGTCTGCAGTGTGGCAGCTTAGAGTGATGTCTAGCACTGGGGCTTTATGCCGCAGACATGTAGCATCAAGTACCACCCAGCCATATTATCCTGACACCAGGCCGACCAGTCCTAACATTAACATATTCACGCTGAGCGCCTAGCAAGGCAGCTGTTTGTACTATATATATATATTGTAAAGAGGTTGTCGTGTGGTTGCGTGTGCCCCCTCTGTTAATTGATAAACTAAAATTGCAACTTTAATCCAACAGATTTACCTTAACGGAATTTAATAGTAGTGTTCAATTTACGGATTCGTTCATCATAGTAACGGGTGGTGAAAAGAGTACAATGTCCACGCCTGACTTGCATCACCTGGCGTCGTTCCTCTATTGGCTTTGTGTATTCCACGTCTAGCGTGTATGCTTGGTTCTTCCTCTGACCCTTCTATTCCGATCTCTCTATTTGCGGATTTCCCTCTTGGACTGTCCTCATCGGGTTCTAGGG
>JAECUM010076162.1:0-12818 GCA_016617855.1 Megalonaias nervosa | reverse complement strand
TGGAAAATTCATAGACCTTTCTCAGTTCTACATCAGTTCAAAGCTGGTATTCAAGGCGAACTCAATAAATGCTTTGTTTCGTTGTCTCAAAATTATTTCTGTATGTCATGGATACCACAACAAGAATAAGGAACAGCCATTTACGTTTTTCAGTGATGAATATGTGAAAGTGGTATGAAGAGTGCAGAAGGATACTGAACCAAAATGTGTAACCAGTCATATCAATTGCTATAAAGTAGTTCCTATAGGTAATGTTTCTCATAGATGTCAGAGGTGCAACAGAGCAATGAATAAAAGCTGATAGTAATCAAAGAATGAAACAGAAGCAATCAGAACATGCCCAACATTGTATCAGGGTAAAGAAAATGAAAATCCTTTGCCTGAATGGAAATATTTTGAAGATATAATATCAGTTTTCAGAAACAATGCACCAGATCTGTCTGAAAATCAGCTTACACTCTGGTGTTCACAAATCATGGCCTCTAATCTACAAAACAGTAAAAGTATGAGATGGCCAAGGGAAGTGATAAGTATCAAAACATTAGCATTGAGGTCTATGGAAAAACAATTGGTACCGTGATACCTAAAGGGAAGAACAGCCTCTCAGTGTATCCATAGAAACACATACATGTGGGCGGCATTTATGAACTGTACTAGTTTGATGTAGGAAAAAAAATGGATGCTGAACATTTCTAGTCAAATAGTGACAGTCTTTTAAGAATAAAATGTATGAAATCTTTAGAAAATAGCACAAGTTGACTTTGGATGGTGGCTTTTGATAACTATAGCTATGACAGACATAGACTTGTATTGCCTGAAGGCTTTATGTATGTGTAGTCAGCTCTCAGATTGGCATATATGCAACAAAATAAGTTATGTAAACATAATATAGTTGATTTTGGCCAAATATTGACTATTTTACCTGCAAAACATGATAAATCATGTATAAAAAAACAAAAAAAACAACTATCTTGGTTTTGTAAGGCATGCCATAAACCAAGATAGAGAACACTCTAGGTTCACTTATAAATAGATCACTTGTATCATACAGGATAATCTGGTAGGAGTAATTTTAGGTAATTTATTAAAGATATTGTATTCCTTCCCACTTTGATTTTAATTGTTCTGCTCTAATTGTCCATTTTTGTACACTTTTTCCTGCCATGAAATGGTTCATGCAGTTTATTTAGATAAGTTCTCTGGCATTCCCTTTGCTGAAGTAGCAGGGAATACCAACAGACAAGAACAGTTTCTTTAAGTCAGCATTTCCTATTGACACTTGTATAAGCCCAATTATAACCTACTATTGACTTTCATTTAATTCTATTTATTTCTGTCCAGTTATTCTTGTGGAATTTCCATATTAGGTCAAACATTGTGTGATCACCATATTAGTCACATATTGCCCATTCCTTCCATTTAAGTCCACACTGTTCTTCAAACTTTGCATCCCATCGCAAGAATTCAAATTGGCATGGGATCATATCTGCATGTTTATGGAAGTCTGCACTCCACATGATGGCATCGTAGAGAACATGAACTATTTGAAATAAAAATGCTGTCTCATGTTAGTAAGCAAATTTACATCACTCCTGAGGTCTCCACTACATACAAAAGCTTGGATTTTAGGTTCTCACTTATCAATAATGTATTTTTGGATAATTTAATTGCATTGAAGTTAATACATGTGTTCATGAACTCATCTATATTACATGGATCATATATTGGAGGAAATAAAAATACCACACCTTATGTATATCATTCAGTTATCTCCCTTACACCAGATATAACATTTCAAAAAATAAAAACTCACATTTTCATTGATTGGTTATGAAAATAAAGAGAAGATTTGTGAAGTATTATATTAGCCCTCAGTCTTGATGCAAATGTAAGTAGAAGCAATTTAATAATTTCTCACAGGAAAGTTTACAAGTTTAAAAACTGATAAAGTATGTTTTGTTTGGTTTAGGTATTTTTCTGCTTAACTGAAAGAACATTATTGTTAATTTCTTATATAGAAGAAATATAAACTATATGCATCTATATTATCTAAATTATTCACCCTTTTATATTAGATGGGAATGAACACCACTTCACCCGAAATTTTGGTGCCTGTAAGGGATGTTATAGCACAGGTGCTTTCGGACTGTCCTTAGACCTATGGGGCTCTGCCTCCATATATTTGTCCAAGGTACGGTCATCAAACTTTCACATCTCATTTTTCTCATTGCTGCTTTTCTCTCCTTTAATTCCTTTATCATAAGCTACATCTCCCTTTTAGATACACACCTTCCTCCTGTTTTTAACTCCATCTGACTCACTATACTTATTGTTTATCTTTGGCATTTTTCTGTATTTTATTCCCCAAATTTCACCCCCAAATCCAATATAACTACTTAGAAGCTGTGATCTACTATATTTGGTGACAGATTGGCTTATTGCTTCAATTTTATTCACTACACAAAGGAGGGAAGCTTTCTATTTGTATTACAAAGAGGATGGGTAGGTTGACCTTTGTGTGAGGACTTGGGGTTAGTGACCTCATGTATCTGCAGACAGTGTAAAGTGTTGAAAGCTTGTACTTTATAACAAGATTGGGTCATGTCCACCTGTCTCTGATGTTAAGTTCTGCATCTACCAAACAAATATAAAGTCCATTGTTTTAGGTTAATTGTACTTTTTGAAGTACAAGAGGTACATACTATTTGGTACATTGACCTCTGACCTAGTTATTACATAATATGATATGATGTGATTTATCCCATATCACCTGTGTGAAGTTCAATAAGTGCTGATGTGAATAAAATACAAGTCCTAGTTAAAACAAGTTAATTTATTCCCAAAATGTAGTTTGGTAGTAAAGCACAAATATGGAAACAGCAGCTGAAATACTTCAAAGACCATTACATACACATTTAATATAAGACACAGCTTGGTACCTCATAAAATTGTTTTTGACAAGCGAGACTAAGTACACTTGTTACTTGTACAGTCCCAAGCTATATCACAGATTATTGAAAATATTAAGGTTGGCTTTAGGTATAGCGGTACCAATTGTACAACCCCAGGTGGGCGGAGCTTAAGGTGTAAGGAACATTGCATTCAGAAATAAACCACAAAACTAGCTGTGATTGGTGCATTATGTAAGAGTTGTACCTTCTGTTGGGCTTAAAAAAAAGTTGAGCCTCTTGGCAACGTGTGAGATTATGTTAATTCATAACTATATCACATTTTGTATTTTTTATGATTTTTTTAAAATGTGGTACACATGGCTGAAAATGTATCTGGTGTAACTAGATAACTCTTACCCGTCTAGTTCCAGCAGAGTTATCTCTCTTAAATGCAATGGAGTACCTGGTTCCGTCCTTGTCAAATTGACAATCTAACATTGTTCTCTGTGACAGTGGGTGACATGCATGCTAAGGTAGGATAGAAAGTATATTTATTTCACAAAACATTAGCATTGAGGTTTATGGAAAAACAATTGGCACCGTGATACCTGCACACACCCCTTTGCTGAAAATGCACTTGTCCAGGAATTGGAAATGGATCTAGAGCATGTCTGTCTATTATATTGAAACCTTTCATTAATGGCGGTGTTAGGGCCATTCTACTGACAGTCAGGTTAGAAAATATAAATCAGCGAATGAATTGACTAAGTTCCTTGCACTTTTTATCACATTAAAGGTTTCCATTATTGAAATCGGTAGGGGTGTACACAAACGGGTTGATATAGTCGGACTACAGCCGAAGTTGTTTCAGGTTACTCTACATATACCTTAGTTACATCTACATACTTCGGAAGCTATTCATAGTTTTTTTTTCTGCCTAAGCGATAACTAAAACAGCACACACAGTCAAGCAAATATTATTACCTTTACGGTGGTTTACATGTCCCGAAACACATGATGCTAGCATCCGAAACTTTCTTTTTCTCATCCCGGCTCTGTACTAACATTCGGCCGACCTCGTAAAAGATCGGAAATATAAATGCATAATTATGAACGTTGTTGGGCAACAACTGAGAATAACTTCGAGTTGTTGCGTAGGGGAGAACTATTTCATTATATACAAACACAAATATACAAAAAGGGTGGGGTAATTGTCTGATTTTTGTTTGTGTATGTACACGTACAATGTGGTCCCCCCCCCTCTCTCTCTCTCTCTCTCTCTCTCTCTCTCGTGTGTGTGTGTGTGTGTGTGTGTGTGTGTGATTTGGATTTTCAAAGTAGCTTTAACAATTTTTCAGTCATGTCGCTACGATGTCAGCAGTGTGGCAGTTACAGTGACGGCTAGCACTGGGGCATTATGCCGCAGACATGTAGCATGATGTCCCACCCAGTCACATTATCCTGACACCAAGACGACCAGTCCTAACACTAACCTCTTAATGCTGAGCGCTTAGCGAAGAAGCTGTTAGTACCATTTTTATACGTCTTTACTATGACTCGGCCGGCGTTCGAACCTACGATATCCCGCAACCGAGGCGGACGTTTAAAGCACTAAGCCACAGGAGCGCACTCTCTCTCTCTCTCTCTCTCTCTCTCTCTCTCTCTCTCTCTTTGTAAAAAATCACAGCAGATGATGTTTCTTTTTTTTTTTTTCTTCAAATCTACATTTTTTGACATGTTTTTCTCTTATCCGCTCCGGTGGCCTAGTGGTTAGAGCGTCCGCCTCGGATGCGGGAGGTCGTGGGTTCGATACCGGCCGAGTCATACCAAAGACTTATAAAAATGGTACTAACAGCTGCCTTGCTTGGCGCTCAGCATTAAGAGGTTAGTGTTAGGACTGGTCGGCTTGGTGTCAGGATAATGTGACTGGGTGGGACATCATGCTACATGTCTGCGGCATGATGCCCCAGTGCTAGGCATCAGTATAAACTGCCACATTGCAGACATCGTAGCAATACGACTGAAAAATTGTTAAAGCGACGTTAAAAATCTAAATCACACGCACACGCACCTTTCTCTTATCCAACTCAACATCTTGAAATAATTGAGTACACTTCCAGATAAAACATCACGCGCGACGTATGTTTTCATTAATTGTTGTATGTTTTGTTTCTTTTTATGATGGACTATGTGCGACGCATTGACATACTTAATGGGTTTTTTTTAAAGTATTTATTCTAACTTTCTCGATTGTGATCCTCAAGCGTAAAATATTATAATCAAACTTTCACAGGTTAATAAATATTATTAAACATGAAAACAAAAGAAAAGTTTTGTTTCTTTTTTTTATAATCGACACATTAATGTGTCCTCAGTATCCTCAATAACAGCTTACAGGACTTTGGGCAATATCCTGTGTGAAGTCTGTTTTTCTTTTATTTAATAATAAAAAAAAAATCTATCGACCATACGGTGATATTCTTGAACTTAAATATTAGTTTCTTTAAATTAATGTATTGTTTGATAAGAACGGAGGGTTTTGTACAAAACATTTAAGCCGCTCATTAAACCGAAAAAAGAAACCGTAGCTAAAGCCGCACAAACTGTGGACAAAAGACAGTCGCTGAAACCACCGTAGCGATGATGGCAACACACCGGTAATCTGGTACAAATACGAGTGTAGGTCGATAAATCATCCCTCTCACCTATAATAATATTGACTGGCGGTTTAGCACAAATACAAAAACAGTTAGGGGAAATGCAAGAGGATGTTGGAGAGGCTCATCCAAACCTTCCACAATCAGAACCACCTAAGTACTAATCTAAATTGGAAACACCTGTTCAAAGATTTAATAAAAAGACGGGGCAAATGATCTTTAATGATCATCTAGATTTAGCTGCTAATGCACCTGACCAAAGACAGCTAAAAGATTATATTTATGGTTACGTGTTTGCTTATAGCACGAGGGACAGAAAGACTGAGGAGACAGATAATTGAATTAAGAATGACACTGCAAGGTGAGCGTCCATAGAGTTCGGAATTATGGAAGAAAAAATAACATACTCAGTGATTGTTGCTGCAGGCTACTTTTAGTGATTTCAATATAGATTATATATAGAAATAAAACATAATTTAAGTCAAAAGGTATACAAATGCCTATCAAAGTTGGTGCTATAATGGCATAGCTTCTCTATGCACACTTCCTACATTCTTTAACCTTACTTTACATACTTAATGAAGCTAAAGTGCTTGAAAGTTTGGGCTCCGACCGCCCAAGACATAGTGAAACCATTGATGGCAACAATATAAATACAACTATGAAAGATCAATAATGGCATACACAAGGAAGCGAGAATGAATGACTAGTCAGCCAGGAGATTGAATCAATTGACAGTAACAAAATTCAGCGTTGTTCATGAAAATGAATGCATGACAATTTGGTGAAGTAAAAAGTTGTACGTTAAAGACAGACATGGATACCAAGAGATCAAGAGGTTTTCGCTTTGTCGTTTTCGGCGATTCCACAATCGTAGATAGGGTTTTGGCAGAAAAGGAACACGAATTGCATGGACGGACCATTGGATCCAAAGAGAGCTAACCCCAGAGGAGAAAAGGTGATAAAGAAGGTCTTTGTCGGAAAGTTGGACCCAGCATTTCCAGAGGAGAAAATCCGAGCATACTTTGAAAAATTTGGAAAGATGGAAAAGTTGGAACTTCCCTACGATAAAGTTAAAGACCAAAGAAGGGCTTTTTGTTTTGTGGATTTCGAAACTAAGGAAGGTGCCAAAAAGGTGTTCGAGGCAACCAAGCGTAAAATTGAAGGCCAGGAGGTTGACATCAAGAAGGCAAACACCCACACTTTCAGCTAGGGGTGGAAGGGGTCGGAGATTTGGTTGGGGATCAGGTGGATTTAGAGGCGGCCGAGGTGGTCGAGGTGGTTGGGGCAATAGAGGAAACTGGTAACAAGGCTTCATATTGATCTCTACCGTCTATGAGAGTCTTCTTCAACATGTTCTTAATGATTTTAACAGCAGATTCAGCCTTTATGTTTATTTGCTGATGATTTGGGGCTGACATTATGTGGTTAATGCCCCATTTTCTAATGAACTGTGCGAACTCCTTTCCTGAAAACTGGGGTCCATTATCTGATATAATTGTGGTGGGAATTCCAAATCTCGAGAATTGTTTCTTCAGTACGGTTACAACTTGACTGCAATTTGCCGTATTTAAGTAGTCCACTTCCATAAAATTTGAATAATAGTCGATCACAACAAGATACTGTCTACCCTTGATTTCAAACAGATCCACGCCCACCTTATTCCAAGGTCTGTCTCCATTGCTGTGCTGTAAAATCGGCTCTCGTTGGTTTCTAGGTTAAGCAGCTGACTGGTGTGGTAATATACAGATCAACTCCAGGCTGTCAGTTTTAACTCTATATGCCTTATGATAACATTAGCGTGAGAAACCAGTGTGCGTGTGTTTTCTCTGGTTTAGTCAGTTTTAATCTAGCCATTGAAGTAGTTAGACCAAACCATGTTTTGTCTTATTTAGCAAAACATAACATGGTGTCAGAAGTGAAAATTTTGGAATAAGTTGGATTTATACCATTAAGAAATATATTTCAATATGAATACTGTAATTTGGATACACAAGTTTATGTGTTAATTGTGACATCATGGAAAAACTCAATCAGCCACCTGAAATGGTCTTTAATTCCCACCATCTAGCAGAAACTTGGAGGAGGTGGAAGCAGACTATGCAGTTTTACTTAGATGCTGCGCTTGCAGCTAAAGAAGACAAAGAAAAATTCAGTGTTTTCCTATATATTATTGGTCAGGATGGTAGAGACATTTACAACACATTTACATTTGAGTCCAATGAAGCTGAAAAAATTGAATCACTTATCAAGAAGTTTGAGGACTATTGCAGTCCAAAGCAGAACATTACCGTAGAAAGGCACAGATTCAGTACAAGAATCCAACAAAAGAATGAAACCATTGACCAATATGTAACTGAACTTAAATTGATTGCAAAGAACTGCAAATTTGAAAATCTACAGGATGAAATGATTAGAGATAGAATTGTCTGTGGGACTAATTCTGAAAAAGTAAAAGAAAGACTTTTACGAGAAGATCAACTGACACTGCAAAAAGCACTGGCTATCTGAAGAGCAGACGAAGAATCAAAAAAGCAGATTCAATGTATGCAAAATGAGGCAGCTGCATCAGAAGTTCATGGTGTGAAAATGAAGATAAAAGAAAAGAAAAGAAAGCGGAAATGCTATATATGAAATCAGACTCCAGATTATTCAACTATGGTAAATATGGAAAATTACATGCAAAAGGTAGGTTTCAAGCTTATGAAAAAAACTTGCTACAGGTATAGAAAACAACGTCATTTTTTTAAATGCTGCAAGACAAAACGGGTGCATGATATGCAATAATACTCAAGTGAAGAGGAAGAAACGTCTTTTGTAAGAACAGTGACAAAGGTAAACACTGAAATCAGTGACAAGGAATGCTACGTCACTCTGACTCTTCATGGTACTGAAGTCAGATTTAAAATTGATTCTGGCTCGCAAGTAAACATCATTCCAAATCACATTTTTGAGACAATGAACATTGACAACGTTGACCTGTCTCACAAGCTATTCTGGTAACAAACTAACTGTCATAGGCAAATGCAAATTAAATTGCATGGATCAAGATTTTGATTTTTATATCACAAAAACAAACCAACCGCCTATTCTTGGGTTCAAAGCGTCTCAAGATTTGCACTTAATACAAGTAGTTTGCAATGTCCACAGGAATAAGGACAATCATATCGTGAAAGAATTTCCCAGTGTGTTCAAAGATCTAGAATGCCTGAAGCAAAAATATCATATTGCAACTGACAAAAATGTGAAACCTGTCATTAATCCACCAAAGACGGTTCCTGCAGCTTTACGAGAACCACTTAAATCAACTTTGGTACGGAAAGTAGATGAACCGACAGAATGGATCAGTTCATTAGTAGTTGTTGAAAAACCCAAGTTGGGAAAACTACGTATGAATTTGTCTAGATCCGAGAAAAATGAATCAAGCTATCAAACGAGAGCATTATCAACTTCCTACAATTGAAGATATAACCACAAGGATGGACGGAGCTAAGGTTTACTCCAAACTAGATGCCAATCATGGTTACTGGCAAATACCCCTGGATGAGGATAGCCAGTTATTGGCAACATTTAATACCCCGTTTGGTAGATATTGCTACCTGAGAATGCCTTTTGGTATTAAATCTGCTCAAGCAGTGTTTCAGAAACGCATGGCACAGTGTTTTGAGGACCTGCCTGGGGTGGGGACTGATATAGATGACATAATTGTTTGGGAAACTTCAAAGGAAGATCATGATGGAAAACTGAAAAATGTTTTAAAGAGATGCCAGGAAATAAATCTGACGCTGAATTTGGAAAAATGACAATTTGGACTAACAGAAATGTGCTACGTGGCACACACGTTGACATCATCAGGTATTAAACCTGACCCAAAAAAAGTAATAGCAATCACAGAAATGCACACTCCGACGGACACGAAAGGAATTGAAAGATTACTGGGTACAGTCAACTACCTAGCGAAATTTATCCCAAATATGTCTACAGTGACAGAGCCAATCATAGCACTTTTGAAAAGTGACACTGAATTTGTTTCGGAAACTGCACAGAAACATGCCTTTGAAGATATCAAATAAAGAACCTGTGTTGAAATACTTCGATGTTAAGAAGCCTGTCATTGTTATTTGTGATGCATCAAAATCAGGACTTGGAGCAGTGTTAATGCAGTCAGGCAAACATATAGCATTTGCATCAAGGTCTTTGACAGATGCAGAAGCAAGGTATGCACAGATCGAAAAAGAACTGCTTGCTGTGTTATTTGGTCTTGAAAGATTTAATAAATATACTTATGGTTTATGGTCATCAAGTACAAGTTGAATCGGATCATAAGCCTCTGGAATCAATCCTCAAGAATGTACAGATTGCCGACACAGTATCGAATGGTCCTACTTGCCAGGAATACAGAAAGTCAAATCAGATAGAACCATTGTTGTCTACACAACCTACTGCACCATGGGAAATGGTTGGAACATATTTTTATATGTGGAATAATTACAGCTGTCTTGATAGTAGACTATTGCTCACACATAGTCAGTTTTTACAAGACATGAAATACCACGAGAAGTAAAGAGTGATAATGGACCACAGTTCTCCTCAAAAGAATATGGTCAGTTTGCAAAAACCTGGGGATTCAAACACACTACGTCAAGTCCCAAGTATCAACATTCTAATGGTTTAGCAGAAAGAACCATTCAAACAGTCAAAGGAATTCTCAGAAAGGGAAAGAGAGATAGAAAAGATCCATATTTATCGATATTGGAGTATCGAAATACACCGAATGATGATATAGGATCTCCGGCACAAATACTGATGAGTCGAAGACTTCGATCGACTTTACCTACAACCAACATACAGCTACATCCGCAAGTTATAAAAGAAAGAAACCTAAAGTGGAAACTGGGTGAAAAGAAAAATCAGCAAAAGAAACAGTATGACAGAACAGCTAAAGAGCTTCCAAATCTGACTTCTGGAGACAAAGTGAGAAGAGTTTTGGTTTTTCTGGATCCAAACCGTGGGATTCCATACCACCTTATATAAAGTCAGCTGACACATGCCACGCTTTTAAAAAAAACTTCTTTGTCAACATCTAGAGAAACGATCATTTGTATGATTTTGTTTAATTCAGTACTACTACTTTTTACAACATTGTTATCATGTACTCACCTATAATGTTTTATACATCTTCGCTAATACTATTTGTATGAATCCAGTATGTACTCATCCTTGAAGCGTTGTGCATATTTTATTGTACCAGCAGATCAATTGTCGAGTTTTTAACAGCATTTGTTGTCTAACGACACCTTATCTTGTAAAAATTGTGTATTATATATATTGGTACAAATGTCGTTGTAGAAGGCCTCACGGAAGATTGGTCAGTTGACCAAATGAGCTTCTTCTTTAAATAAAGTCATTATTATTATTATTATTATTATTATTATTATTATTCCTACCCAATCCCACACTCATCCATAGCTTTCCCAAGCATCCCTACGATCATCGATAGTATTCATTCCTACCCATCTAGACACTCATCCCAAGCTTTCCTACCCAATCCTTACACTCATCGCAAGCATTCCTACCCAATCCTTACACTCATCCCAAGCATTCCTACCCATCTTACCACTCACCCCATGCATTTCCACCCATCTCTTCACTAATCCCAAGCATTCCTACCCAATTCCTACACTCATCCCAAACACCAGCTGAGTCATATCTAAGACTTATAAAATTGGTACTAACAGCTGCCTCGCTTGGCACTCAGCATTAAGGTTAGTGCTAGGACTATTGGCCTGGTGTCAGGATCATATGACTGGGTGTGACAAGCTGCTGTTGTGTCTGCGGCATGATGCCCCTGTGCTAGATATCACTATAAATTGTTATACTGCAAACATCATAGCGATACGACTGAAAACTTTTTAATGCTTCGTTAAAAATCTGAATCACACACACACACACACACACACACACACACACACACACACTCGTCCCAAGCATTTCTACCCATCGCTACACTCATCCCAATCATTTCTACCCATCTCTACATGCATCCCTAGCATGTGTAGGCATCCTTTCTCTTAGAAGACAGAGATTATTATACTTATCAGGTCCATTTACTGTCAAAGAATTCTGACAACTCAAACATCAATTGCTGCAAAATTTGGCATTACTCAAATACTTTTCTAGGTGTGTAATCTTGAAAGCTATCAACAACAAAACATTTATCAAAACTATATGTAAAACAGGTATACCATAAAGAAAGAAAATATTAAGCTAGAGCTGAAATATAATCAGACTCTCTAAATATGAGTGCAAATATCATTTGTACATATCAAGAGGATTTTGTATGATCCTGATAACAAGGGTCAGTGTCCCAAGGGCCTTTCTTATGACCACACTTTTCGGACGACTCGACTTTGTTAACTGAATTAAAAATTGCTGCTGATGATGTGCTAGAAAACAATGACGAACAATCAAAATATGCAACAGGTGAAACATGTGTTTATGGTCTATGCTAAATTAACCATAGTGAATACGGCAAGGTGAACAATGCGTACATGAAGACTTTTAAACTGTTAAATTTCTTTTACTAAAGCAGCATGCTTAAAACATGCACAATAACACTGTGACACGAATCACATGATCAAAAGGCAATATACGGCTAAAAAAAGACATCGTAGTTTTTGTGCTTTGACAATCATAAAAGGGTAGCAATACGATAGAAATCACCCATTAGTGTGGAAATGTACCCGTAAACAGTTGATAGGTTCATATAGAATGTAGGTGTATTCCAGAACCTTGTCGGGATGGGATTCAAGGTGGTAACCTGGAGATTTTAGTTCCCGCTAGAACAAAACTACAGATAAGGTGGTGGGCTTCTGGCATTTAAAATATGTACGGTCAAAAAATAACTATAAAACTGAGTTAAATAATTCGTTGAATGAATGACCAGAATGCATTTAAACACTATCAGCAGGCAATTTTACTCTGGTCACATCGTACACATGGCCATTAACATGTCGTTCATGAAGAAGATGACCGTTCTCTGCATGTGAATGCGAGGTGCAAATGTGGACAGTGTCCTGCTGACAATTCTCCGCTCATGGGGGGGGGGGATATATTTACATAGAACGGACGAGCTTTTACGTCACCAAAAGAGTAAACTATGCAGTGACAGATTATGTATTATTGCTATTAATGTGGCATATCCAACAGGAATCAAGTCACAGCCTGATAAAAATCCACCAATATACAACTCTTGACAAATTATGTCAAT
>JAECUM010076161.1:0-10331 GCA_016617855.1 Megalonaias nervosa | reverse complement strand
GTGTGTGTGTGTGTGTGTGTGTGTGTGTGTGTTACATTTTTTTTCTTCCCATTAGTATTAGTTATTAGTTGTTAGTTGATTATGTGTTGGTTAGTGGTTATGTTAGTTATTGTGGGGGTGTGTGCTTTGTTAGTTTGTTTTAGTTGAATAGTGTTGGAGTAGTGTTGGAGTAGTTTGTCGCATGCTATGTACAGAGTGTTTTTTGTGGTGTTGTTTAGTCTATATTGTATTGTTGGTTCTGTATGGTAGGCTTTTGATATCTTGGTCCTGTTTGCCCTTGTTATACTTGCCTGTCCCTCGACGCGATTGTGTTTCCGATTAAATTTATTGGTGTCCGTCTGTGGCGCTGTGCATCCCCTTGTTGTTAAAGGTGAATCTCAATTCCTTATGTGTGTAAGTTCTTTTTTAGTACTCGCCTTTTGGCTTGGCAGTTGTTGCCATAGTCCTGCCTCTCTTGTTGTTGCTAGTGCCCTTATGTGTCCTTTTGTCTTGGTATTTTAGTTAAGATTTGCCCGTTAGTTGGTCCTTGTGCCATAGTCTTATTTCCGTAGTTGAATCTGATGTTCAATGGTATTTCTGGCTCCCTCGTTGTTGCGTTTGGTTTTCAATTCCTTGTGCCTTTTAAGGCTGATTTCAGGACTTGGTTTTTAGCTGGCGTTTTGCCATAGTCCTTTTGTGTTTGCATGTTGTTTTACTTACCCTGTGTCCAGCTTAATCCTGTTGTTGTCATTGTTATGATGTCTAGCATTCCTGGTTCTCTCGTCGTTGCCATTGGATTTCGATTCCTTATGCCTTTTAGGTTGGTTTGGGGACTTGGTTTTTACTTGGCGTTTTGCCATAGTCTGGTTAATAGGTTAGTAGGATAAGTGGGTGCTGACGTGTTGGACGGCTGGTAGTGCTTGTCTCTGAACCGTGGGTCTAGGCTCATTGTCATAGTCCTGGTTTATTGTGTTGCTGGTGTTTTCCTTTTTGTTTATATGTGACCGTGTTTTTGGATCCCCTTTAGGTACGAGATGACGTTTTTCTAGGTAAGTTCTGTATTTGTGTTCTTGGTCGTATCCAATATCTCTGAGTATGTTGTTGGTGATCCAATGCGTTTCTGGTATTCTTGGAAGCTGTTCCGCTGCACATTGTAGGTGGCACATGTTTTGAATATGAGGTCGAGCGTCTCTGCTATTGGGCAGTGAGGACAGCTGGTTATTTGGTTCCCATGGTCTTTGAGGTACCTTCCGAAGCTCCCTTTCAGTAGTGTTTTTCCTGTCATGATTCTGTTGATAATCCTTAAGTCATTAACTTCCATGTCCTTTGGGGTAATGATTTTCCCGGATACTTCTTTTTGTAGTTGGTGGAGATGCCTTCACTTGTTGGAGTTGTTCCATAGGTGTTGCCATTTTGTGTTTATTTTCTGTCTAGCCTGACCGTAGAGTTCTTGGACGCTGTAGGTGAGGGAGAGTGTTTCGTTGTTGTGGAGGTTCTGTTTTGCCACTGTGTCCGCTTTGTCGTTCCCGGGGAGGTTTATGTGTGATGGCACCCAGAGGAGTTCAGTGGTGTGTTGATTTGTCTCGAGTTCTCGAATATGTTGCATCACTTCCTCTAGGATATTTGCTCTGCTTCGTGTTGCACCTGTTTCTAAGGTTTTGAGGACGCTGAGAGAATCCGTGATGATAACATGGCGCAGCTGGGTTTCAGTTTTGATCCATTTCAGTGCTTCGTTGATTGCCCAAAATTCGGCTGTGTAGATGGAGCAGTCATCTGGAAGTCGAGCTCCAATTTGTATTTGTTGTTCTGGTACCACGATTGCTGCTGCCGTTCTGTTAGGTTCCTTGGATTTAGATCCGTCCGTGTGTATTTTAGTGTATTCCGTATATTGGTCCGGGAGTAGTTTTTGAATGTCAAGTAGCATCGTTCAGGGATTTTGTTGTTTGGTTCCGAATGTTTGTGCTATGAGGTTGATGTTTGGGGTATTATTTCTCCACGGGGTGGGGTCCTGGATTTGCCGTTGCTCCGCTTGTATGTCAGTTAATTGGAGTTCTGCGCAGAGGGTATGGACTTTCTTGCTTGCTGGTGGGTTTGGAACAAGGTTTTGATTGAATGATCTTTCGCATTGCTTAGTTAGCGCCTTAGTTGGGTTTGCGTCGCTGTGTATTGAGTTCCTGATGGTATGTCTTAGGATTTGTTCCTCTCTGCGTAGTTGTAGCGGTAGTTCTCCTGTTAGTATTTGTAACTCTTGAACTGATGTGTTGGGTAATGTTCCAGTGCATAGACGGAGAATTTTGTATTGAAGAGAGTCCAGTTGGGATATCAGTTTGTTGTTAATTGATGCGTAGACCTGGCAGCCGTAGTCCCATCTTGATCTAATTAATGATCGGTATAACATAAGTAGTGTGGGTTGATCAGCTCCCCATGTAGTTCCTTTAAGGTGTTTCAGCAAGTTGATGTCTTGTTGTGATTTTTTGACTAGATTTTCGATGTGTGGTTTCCATGTGAGTTGTTCATCTAGTAGTAGTCCAGGAAGTGGGTTTGTTTTACGAACTGGATGGGTGTGCCTTGTAGGTAGAGTTGCAGGTATTTGGGTTTTCGGTTGTTGAGGCGGGAGAAGAGCATTCCGACAGTTTTAGTACTTGAGATTTTAAAGCCCCAGTTATTCGCCCATCTGGTGATGTCGTCCAGTCTTTGTTGTATCTGTGTGATATGGTGTCTGTTGTTGGGGCTTCCTGCTTTCCAGATTCCGCTATCATCCGCGAATTGAGATAGGTTGATGGTGCTATGTAGGTATTACCCTTGGTTGTTGACCATAAGGTTGAATAGAGTGGGGCTTATCACACTTCCTTGTGGGGTTCTGTTGTCCAATGTGTATGTTTCGGTGTATGCATCTCCTACCCGGGTCTTAATTCCTCTTCCTGTGAGGAGGTTGGAGATCCAGCGGTGCATTTGTCCTGTTATTCCATATTGGTTGTGTTTGGCAATTAGCCCCTTGGTCCATACTAGGTCGAAGGTCTTTTCTAGGTCGAGGAATATGGCTATGAGATGGCGATTCTTTTTCCTTGGTGCGTTGAAAGCGAGTTTCATGTCGGCTTCAAGTCTGGTGAGTTGGTCTATGGTAGATCGTTTGGGCCTAAATCCGCTTTGATTTTCCGTGAGTAGATGGTTTCGTTCGAGATGGTGTAGGAGTCTATTGTTGATCATCGTCTCCATAATTTTGCAGATGGTGTTGGTGAGTGAAATTGGGCGATAGGATGAGGTAACTTTGGGGTCTTTTCCTGGTTTTGGAATAGCTATAACAATGGCTTGCTTCCAGGTGGTGGGTATGTTGCCAGTGTTCTAGATGAGGTTGATTAAATCGAGGATAATCCGTTGCATGTTGTCAGGTAGGTGTTTGTAGATTTCGTAGCCAAGATTATCCTCTCCCGGTGAAGTGTATTTCTTGTGGCGGAGCGCTTTGTGCCATTCTTGCAGTTGGAAGTTGTCGTTGAGCGGTGATTTCTCGTTGGTTATTTCCTCAGTCTGGTCCTTAAAGAGATGTGGGTATGTTTGCTCCACCTCTTGGCGTTGTAGCATAAAGGTTTGGGTGTGATTACTGTTGCTGCTCGAGAGTGCAAAGTGTTGTGCTAATTGTTCGGCCTTTTCTTTGCAAGTTTCTGCTCTTGTTATCTGGGGTGTTATTTTGGGGGTCTTACCTTTCATGGCTTTGATTTTGTTCCAGACTTCTTTCGTGGGAGTGGGGTGATTGAGTGTTGAGCAGTAAGTTTGCCAAGAGGCTTTTTTGGCTTGTTTAGTTGTTCTTCTTGCTTTGGCTTCCATTTGTTTGTTGGTGATGAAGTCGGTGGAGAGTTTGGTATGTAGGAAGCAATTTAGTGCTTTTTTTTGCTTTTAGAGCTGATTTGCAATCTTCATTCCACCATGGGATGGTCGTTTTTCCTGTTTTTCCACTTGTTTTGGTATACTTTCCTGTGCAGCGTCGTTGATTGCTTGAGTGATGTTGTTGTAGTAAAGGGTTTTGTCAGCACTTTGTAGGTCCTCTATATATTTTGTCCTTAGGATGGTCTGGAAGGTGTCCCAGTCTGCCTTATTAGTTTTCCATTTTGGCATGTTGGTTTGTTGCTCCTTAGGGTTGTGTAGGTAAACTGTTGTGCGAATAGGGAAATGGTCGCTACCAAGTGTACTTTGTTGCATGACCTCCCATTCAGTGATCTGAGCAATGAGTGGTGTCGCTATGGTGAAGTCTATGGCTGAACAATTTCCGTTTATCCTAGTGGGGGTGCCTGTGTTGAGAATTATCATTTGGTTGGTTCTGGCATATTTGTCGATGTTTTTCCTTCTGGTGTCCGTATGGTCGCTTCCCCAGTCTATGTTATGAGCGTTGAAATCTCCGCAGATGATGCCGTTGTTACCTTTGTCTTTGAGTATTTGGGCAAGTTCCTGGAGGGGTTGGTGTTGGTGGTCCCTGGGAGGTATATGTTGTAGATGGTGATCTTTTTCCGGCCGATTGTGAGCATAATTCCTTGATGTTCGATTGTGTTGGTGGTAGGTTTCGTGGTGTTATTGATTTCTGTGATGTTGTTGAGAGTGTTGCGTATGTATATGGCGATACCTCCTCCTTTTTTTCCCGTCGGTCCTGTATTTGTGGAAGCTGAGGTCGTATCCTTTAATTTTCAGTGTTGTTTTGTTCTGATTTAGGTGGGTTTCTTGTAGGCATAGGATATCCGGTTTGTTATTTTCTGCATTGATGGCTAATTGAAGTTCTCCCTGGTTTGCAATTAGTCCCCTGCAGTTCCACTGCCATATGATGAATTGTGAACCGTTGTTAGTATAGTTGGTATTTCTCAGTCTGTTGTGGTCGTATTCCATAATTGTGTCGTTGGTATTTACGTGATTTACTTGTGCAGCTATTCATTGGTTGGGGAGTGAATTTTCTCTAGTAGATCTTGTAGGGACCGGAAGAAAACCTCCTTCCTGATTTGGTCTTGGTGGGTTTTTTGTTTTTCTTCGTTCCTTATTTCTCGTAAATATTGAGTTATGAGGGTTGAGGTAATGGTATCCATTGTTTTTTGTTTCTCCTTCTTTGTTGATTGTTCAGTGTCATAATTTTGTGCATCCTTCTCCTTCTTTGTTGGTCGCGTCTGTTGCCGGAAGTGTTGGTGTTGGGTAGTGTGGTGTTGTAACACTTCTTGGCTTCGGTGTTGGGTTTTTTGTTGTCGTTGGTGGTCAGGGTGTTGTCGCGTGTCGTGTGTTCGGTGTCTAGTTGGGTTTACCTCGGTTGGTGGTGTTGTGCTAATGTGATTGGCGGTGTTGGGAGTAGTGCAGGTCTATTGTTTTTATACTGAGGGGGTTTTTCTCCCTTGTTAGCACAGGGCCTTTGTTGGGTAGGTTGGGGGCGTTGTGGTTCCTGTTGTCTGCTTGATGGTGCTGGAGTTCGAATGGTTGTTGGCGTGTTGTTTTTAGGGTTTGTGTTGTGAAGATCTTTTGCAGCTTGGTTATAGCTGATATTTGTTTCCTCCATTGTCTTGATGTCTTTTTCCCTTATGGTGTAGGGGCAGTCATCGGAGTATGGGGCATGCTGTCCCCTGCAATTGGCACATTTGAAGGTTTGTGCCTTGCATGCGTCCTGGTGATTCCCGCCGCATTTGTAGCACCGCTTGTGTCGTCTACAGGCTTTTGTGAAATGACCCCATCTCTGACAGTTGCTACAGTACCGGGGCTTGTTGAGG
This sequence comes from Megalonaias nervosa, assembly GCA_016617855.1. NCBI lineage: Eukaryota > Metazoa > Mollusca > Bivalvia > Unionida > Unionidae > Megalonaias > Megalonaias nervosa. The sequence continues at coordinate 4,623 of JAECUM010076161.1, read as the reverse complement.
TACTTTTGAAGCATTACTGTCCTTCCATTTGGTCGAAGTTTGATTGATGTGGGGGGGGGGGGCACGAACATTCGAGCAATATTGTTGATGTTTCCGTGCCATGCTGATTTTAAAGTTTGAAAGCTCGATAACATTCGATGTTTTTTTGTTTTGTTTTTTTAGCTCGGTTTGAATTTCTGTTGTTGTTGTGGCTGAAAGTGACCCAGGTAGCTTGATGATGGCCTTGAATCCTTGTTTTGGTCTTTCGGCAACGTGTGTTTGTTTGGTGGGGTTAATTCGGGTGTCCGTCTGAATTCGGTTGTCCTTCTTGGTATGGGTTTGTGTTGCTCTGTGTCTTTCCACTTTAACCCTCATTCCTGCGATGCAATTGAGTTCTAGGTATTTGGCTAGTTGGCTGGTGGTGCTACACCAGATAATTATGTAATTCGAACGCAGCCTAATAATCCGGAAGTGTCCACTGTGTTGTCGGGTTAATGCGGAGGCGAGGCCCTTTGTGCTTATGCTGTAAAATTTATTACAGTAGCTTGTTATAAACAGTGTGAGGTGGGTGGGTGGTATTCGTGTTTTGTTATTTTCCCTGGTTGTGATACCTGGTTGCGTTCCCTTGTTTTCCCATGGTGTTGAGTTGAAGATGTGGGCACCAGCTTTTTGTTGTTACTGTTGTCGGTGTTTGTCATTGTTGGTGGGGTAGTGCGGCCTCCGATGTTTTGATGTGCTTCTGTTTTTTTGCTTACTATTCTGATATCAGCATTAGGATTGGGTGCAGATTGTTTAGATTTTCCTTTGCCCTTGAGGGGTTGTTTTCCTTTGGGTGTGCGTGCTGTTTCCTCGAAGTCTGGCATGTTATGATAAGGCTGCAGGTTTTTTCCAAGTTGACGTTGTTCTGCTTGGTATTGGGCGTTCTGTGTTTCCTTCCTCTCCCATGATTTAAAGTGCTCCGAGGGCCCTGCTTCCTGGCTGTTGTTTTATTGTGTAGCTGTTTTTTCTTTTGTTATTGTTATTGGTGGTGGTAATGGTGGTGATCTCCTTGGTGGTTGGGAGAGGCTGGCTGGTGTTGTATTCAATTGCTGTTGTTATGGCTGTTGTTCGTGTTGTGGTTGCTGGTAATATGTTGTCATTGGTCTGTATTGTGAGGATGTTGTCCGTTTTGCCTATCGTGTTGTTGTCGTTGTTTTCAGTCTTTTAATCTGGCACTGTTGACATAGTTGTTGCTATGGTGTTGGTATTGTTGCTATTGTTGTTACTGCTAGCTGATTTGTCCTCCATAGTTGCTGTTATTGTTGCTCCCAACATGTCATATATTTGTGTGTCTTCCACTGCGTTGTACATAGTTGTTGTTATGATGTTGTTGTTTTTGCTGTCATTGTTGCTCTCTGGTTGGTTACCTATATTTGCTGGTGTAGTTGCTACCAGGATGTCGTATGTTTGAGTGGCCTCCATTATGTTGTGAGAGGGGTCTGTTTCTGTGCTCTCCGTGTTAATTGTTTCCCATGCTTTCTTATCCTGGGTGAGTATTTTTGTTATTTTTTTCGTTGTTTTCCTTGCTTCCTCAAGTGTTATGAATTTTATGTCTATGTGCTTGGTAATCGATCGAGTGATCCTTTCCTGTGTTAGTAGCTCCCGCGCTACAATTGCCTTTGTGGTAGGCGCATTTAGAGATGTGCCAATCAAGATCTCCCTGGGGGGTTCCTCCGCCAGCCTGTTTAGTTCGGTTGTGGTATATTCCATCCGTTGGGGGGTGGGGGTGCCTTGTTTTTTTTCCTGTGAGTTTCTGTAGTTTTTGTAGTCTAATTATCTGCTTCCTCTTGTTGTTGTTAAGGGTGATTTTCCTCTTTGTTTCGTGGGCCATGTTTTATTTATTTGTACTTTTACCTGTCGTGCGATGATTTTGCGAACTGTTGCGCTTTGTTTATTTGTATAACAATAACAATAGCAATATAGATAATAAAATAATGTGTTATACTAAATGGGGTACACAGGTGTCAATTGCCTTGTTTCTGGAATAATTATGTTTGTATAGTCTATACTGGGGTTGGATTACTAGGCGTGGACTGCCAATTGGATCAGTTATGTATGTTGGTTGAGTTTTGTAAATGATTTGGTATGTCAAGGTTCGTATGCTAGGACCTAGTGGATTGGATGTTCGAACATGGAAGGGAGATTCTGATTGGTGGTTGTAGCGCTAGATTTCAATCCGTTTTTATCTTCCTAGGTTGTGCAGTCTGGCTAGATATTGTAGGTGAGGGGATTGAGTCGATTCAAGGTTGGTGATGTAAGATTGATTTTGATTGGTGGGTTGAGTATAAGAGGTCAATTCTGATTGGATGGTACTATTTTGAATTTCAATCCGAGTTCAGGTCTTTGAGTTGCAATATTGTCGTGTTGTTAAAGTGTGTGGGGGTTGAATTGGGTCTAGTTGGTGACGTGAAATAAAATTGTATTGGTAGTTAAGGATATAAGAGCTGATTTGGTTGGTTGGTTCGTTTTTAAATTTCAATCCGGTTTTGAGTTTTAGGTTTTGATGATAACTTATTTACTAAAAAATATTATAGAGTTGTATGATTTTAGACACCGTGATATAGAATTGGGTACAATTAATGTTATTGGTAAGATTTAGGTTAGTGTAGTATAATATTAATAATGCAAAGATAGGTTTGTTATTGATAGCGATACTAATAATGTATGGATTGGGGGTTTATTGTTATCGCTGTTCTATGATCTTAATTACAAAATTTATAGGGGCACAATATTTCCCGTAGGTTTATATCCGAATCAAGAAAGTAAATAAACCCTTACCTTGAATGAAGTTGTTAAGGTGGAGTGGAGAGTAATTAGCGGTTTTACAGTTACGGTTTGTGTGAATCTTTTGTCTTGTGTTGGAGGCTCCTTGCTGTTACTGCTGCTGTCTTACCTTTGTTCTTTGTTCATAGTCGGTCAATGCAGTCTCTAATCCCTCTTTACTCGCTGGTTGTAGATAATATGTGTAGTTTCTTGTTTCTTGTTAGGCGCTGGGAACTTGTAGGGCAATTCTAGTCGATTTTCTTCTGTTAGTGAAGATTTCCTAGGAGCGGTGCCACAAGCGTGCGTACCCTATCGTGTCTGTAGCCAGACTGACGATCGATGGTAATACTGAGACTGAGAAGGATTAAAGTCGCCTATGCTAACTAAGAGCTTTTGCGACTCGTTAATGCTCAATTGTTGAGCTTTTTAATTGGTCGGTGTTTCAGGAATGATGCCGCAAAAACACCGCTTTTATGTACGATAGTCGTACTTTTTAATTGTATGTCAGGAGGTGGAAAGGAGGGAGGGGACCCGGCGGGGGACGCCAACCGCTGATGCCGTGTACGCTCCAAAGGGCCCGGACCGACGTGATTGTATGTCAAATTCTGTCCAGTTGTGCTAGTGGGCGTTCCCTATCCCCAATATTGTGTGGGCCACCTGTGCAATTGCTCTAAGTTTCTGAGTTGAAGATTGCCTATTTTATCCTTGTGTAGTTCGAATTTTGTGTGCTAAGCGTACTTTTAATGGCGAAATTACACCAATCAGCCGGGTGTCAGCAACCCTGTGTGTTTTTTGTTGGGGGGGGAGGGGTGTCACGCCAGAAATACCATTCAACATCAGATTCAGCTAGGGAAATAAGACTCTGGCACAAGGACCAACTAACGGGCAAATCTTAACTAAAATGCCAAGACAAAAGGACACATAAGGGCACTAGCAACAACAAGGGAGGCAGGACTATGGCAATAACTGCCAAGCCAAAAGACGAGTCCTGAAAAGGAACTTACATACATAAGGAATCGAGATTCCCCTTTAACAACAAGGGGGTGCACAGCGCCACAGACGGGCACCAATAAATTTAATCGGAAACACAATCGCGTCGAGGGACAGGCAAGTATAACAAGGGCAAACAGGACCAAGACATCAAAAGCAAAATTATGTAGAACTACTAAAAAAAAAAAACACATACAATCATTTTTTCCATAATACAGCATTTTTATTCAACCAACAAGCAACCAACAAATAAGTAACAATGCATACAATATCAACACGTTTTTCAAACATCAACTTATTCACATGGATGACAACGTTGCAAAGTCAAATTTTGACTTCCACTAATTAAGATCATGGGGCCATTGATGCACATTACGTTTCCTAGCTAAAGAGAAGAGATATCCATAATGGTCAAAAAACCATCTTTCGACCTTATTATCGTTTCTAGTCACGATCAAAATAGTCCATAAATGTTCTACAGGATATCAAAGACTGCGTTGATGAAGAAAATACACACAATATTGTCCACACACTATAGAATCTGTGCCTTGTAGTTTCAAATTATTGAAGCGTGTTGTCTTGGCATTTCTTATAAATTCGATGATGTCGTCTCCAAAGGCGGTAATCCATACGAATCACAATACTCCACACGGTCATGGAGGGGAAAGTAGACGGCTACCCAATGTGTTCCTGGGAGATGACTGTCGTCCGTGTTGATGACATAAGCTTGATGGTCTTTAAATTTGCGATGAGGAAGTTCATCTTTAGCACACAAGACAGGATTCGAAGAAGCGGTGTTTGAACTGTTTTTCAAGAGGTAATAAAGTTCTCAGGTATCCATTTAAATGTTTT
>JAECUM010076159.1:0-22121 GCA_016617855.1 Megalonaias nervosa | reverse complement strand
GATCAAGGTAAAATACAAGATTCCGGTACGTCAGTCAACGATTATATCAAGAAGGTTGGTGATTCATTCACGGACGACATTATCATGAATCTAAATAAAATTATAGACCTTGGAAACCCAGCTGGAGATAATGACGCCGCAACAAAAAAATATGTCGACGATCAAGAATCTAAGTACGTATTAGCCAACGGCGGTATAATGCGTGCATTTCTCAACATGAATAATAATGGTATTAATAATCTTAGAACACCAGAATTAGATTTTGATGCTGCAACGAAGAAATATGTAGACGATAAGGAAATTCCTATGACAACTTCGTTAGCTACATTCAATGATGAAATGACTACACTCAGTGCTAGTTTTACTAGACATGTACAAACGTTTTTAAATTTTGGTAGAAACATAAACAAATCTGTACATGAATTTTTTGGTGATCCACCAACCGTTGATATCAAACTCGCCGACGTTAACACGAAACTCAACGACATTGTCAGTGGAATACCTAATATTGTTCAAAAAACTAATCTGATTAAAATTCCACACGGACAAATTAAAAATATCGTGAACACAGTAGCATCAGGATCATCAACATGGACACCACAAAATAACACTCTCGAACATACCGCAGAAGTAACTGGGTTATACAGGCTGTCCATGTACGGTTTGGAAATTACTGCGGCCACTTCATCATCACCAAATGTATATCATAATCCTCTACAGGTGATGTTAAATAAGAACACCAAAGAAACATTTACGTTGACATCAACGGAAATACCCCCGAGACGTTACTGGTGGTGTCTGGAATTTGTAGCTGAAACTCCTCAATAAATTACTTAAGGTCATAATATAATAATGAATCAAACCCTAGTGACGGAGTCCCATATCGACGTTCAACGTCACAGATACAATCAAATATGTAAATGTCAGATTGAATTAAAAAATATTATCGACGATTATACAATAAAAGTAAAAAAATATCGCAGACGTATGGTTGTCATTGATATAATTGTTTACTCAGTTTCTGCTATTGTTGCTGGGGCCGGATTATTAATATCAACAATAACAATGACAGCGCCTGAAGTTGTAACAATTATTGTTTCAACTTCAACGACTATCGCAGGCGTTCTCAGTATTATAGCTAAGAAGATAGCTACATGTACAAATGATAAATTGCACGAGTATATAATAAAATTACACACAGCAGCAACGGCGTATTCTAAATTATCGTCATATATTTCCTTGCACCTCAGTGATGGTAAAATATCTGATGAGGAGTTCGCAACGATAATTAAAACCTATGATGAAGCATTCCTTGACAATAGCCAAGGCGAAAAAATGGAGAATTAAATAATAACAATAATAATAATGACTGAATCCTCGACAGCGTCGAGAGAATTACTTCAACAGATCGTCACTAATACAGCACCGTCAAAAACTACTATGATATCATTAAGTTCGACCAATCCTGAGTTTAGCGTTAACTTTCCAACCGCAATTCCTGCAAAAGAAATAGCATTAGCGCAATTACGAGTTTATTATAGCTGGCCAAATATTAGATCAAAACCATTCGGTGGACTACAACCAAATAATTCATTAGTATTTGCAAATAAAAATAAGCCTCATGGAACTCCTGATTGGCAAGTAGTTAGTATTCCAACGGGCAGTTATCAAATAGAACAAATCAATGATGAGTTTCAAAGCAGAATTAAATCTATTACAGGAAAAGAATCAAAAATAGCAATTACTGCTTATGAACCAACATTATCAGCGGTAATTGAAATAAATTCTCCTGATTATTCTGTAGATATTTATCAAAGTTCGATTAGATCCGTGTGAGGCTGGCTTAATGTCCCCCCCCCCCGGCCAAAGGTCAAATGGAATTCCAGAACCAAAACTAGAAGAATTTAAAACAAGTGAAAAAAAATTTAAAGAAATTCCCAAATACAGAAAAATGTATCCATGGACCGTCAATGAATTTTTCATTGATAACGCTGAAAGTATTCCTAATCTAAAAGAAATTTACACAAAAGGACCACCATCATGGCTTTTTAATAAAATACCTATCACTGCTGTAAATAAAGCAATGAATGATGAATTTAATTATTTTTTCAATGTTATTAAAAATCATGTTACTAACATAATACAGCATTACAGCAACGACACAAAAGAAATTATCCTTGAAGGAATTCGACACTTAAATTCAATATTATATGATTTTAATTATCTTAAACATATTTTAACTAGAAATGTATATTACCATCTCAGATCAGTAATTGTTGTCTCTGATAATGCTAAAGAAATAATATTAAATAATCTTATATCTAAGGTAAATATTCCTGATTTTATTAATATCGATGAATATTTTCCAAAAATACTTGAATCATGGAGAAAAATAGCCCCGCCACCGGTTATTCTTAAATATAATATTGATCCATACGGTGGAGGCCGCCATATTTCTCATGGTATTGTTAATATAACATCAACGATCGCAGTCAATCTAGTATGTGACGTAATTGATGGCAGCTATCAAGTAGATCTTGAAAAATCCACTCAAGCTCAACAAGGATATATATTATACTCATTCAGTCCTCAAGCTCCACCTGGGTGGTTAATTGTATCTGAGCCAGTTAATCCAGTTTATCTACGTGTACATAATCCGTTATTATCAAGGATAAATTTCAAGCTTACTGACCAGACAGGACACCTGTTAGATCTCAGACAAGCATCACTTAATTTTAATCTGTATATACGCTCATAGAACGTCTGAGTAAATATTCCCTGATATAATCAGGGGGAAAAAATAATTTGATTCTGAAATAATAATATATTTATTTTTTTTTACTCATTTTTCATAATTTGATAGGTTAAATGGTACTCTGATTAATGAAATGGTTACAAATTTCTCGACCTGATGGGTTATACGGTACTCTGATTAATGAAATGGTTACAAATTCTTTAATCTGATGGGTTAAACAGTACTCAAAATCATTAAAATCTGAATAATAATCAATTCCGATTGAGGCAATTATACATATAATAAAGCGAGATAACTCTGTACTCTCTGTAGAGTAAATTAAGTAATTATCCCCCCCCCAATCGCTGCGTCAATTCATAAGACCACGAAGATATTTTGTTCTCCTTCATCAAAACGGTTAATTATTTAAGATTTATTTGTTCTCCGTTAGCAATTAGCTGTCACTGGAGCAGTAATTTGTAATAGAAAAGGATATTTCTGCACCTTTTGACTCTGATGACTTTAAATCACGTCGGTTTATGCAAGTGCGTAATTACAAATCAGAGTTATTTTTAGCTCTTATAAACACACCTGTATACATGTATTTTAACTTAACGAACGGATAACTTATACAGAAAATGTAATGTGCGATTATTTTATGAATTGTGTTTGCAAATTTAAGTAAATCTACGCTACAGTTCTACAATAATTGTGGTTTTATTCAGTATACTGGTCGTACGTAATTTGCCTGCTTATTCAGTGTTGGGTTAACTATATAATAATTTTAAAACGTCTATATGTATGAATCGGAAAAATGGCTCAGTGCTATATCGTTGGACTATGATACTGACGGCCGTGGTTCGATTCCTGTGGCTGACGAGTGTCGACAGTATTCGGAACGATGCCATTTTATATATAAGATTGGGAAGCGAAGCACAGCTCCAACGAATTCAATACCCCCTCATCACGTTAACAACGTGGTGAGTGCCTTTTGCACTTACCCCGGGTTTGATTTGGTGGTGGTGGTGGTGGTGGTGGTGGGGTTATTGAATTCGCAATGCCTAGACAGTCCTCTGAATCTCTAAAGTTTCGTTTCGTTTAGTGATTCGCTGGGGGATGTGTCTATGCAAAAGCTCCCTAAAATAATCAGTAGCATGCCTGAGCTCTCTACCTCATTGAAGAACCCCATTAAGAAACATTCAGAAAGAATGCTAGCCAATAGAAACAGGACATGGGGTGCCAATAACAGTCATAACAAAGACATCATCATGCAAAGGACCCCATGAAAGGCACAAAGGCTATCAAGGGGCCCAGTGACGGGTAACCGCTTACGATGCTACTGATGATTATTTTTCATATTTTTAATAATAATAATAATCATATAACATAATAATAATAATATAACATAATAATAATATAACATAATAATTATATAATATAATAATAATAATAACATACAAACACCAAGTCAGTCAACCTAACATATCTAACATATATATACATAACCAAGTCAACTTTACAAGGGTCAAAGTTCAAGGTCAAGGTCAAAGGTCAAGGGCCAAATGTCAAAAGTCAAAGTTAAAAACTTCAATGTTAATTATTTTTTTTATTTTAAGGAACTATTTATTATATAATGAACTACGAAAACATTAATGATATTATTTCTGCTATTGAAAAATTAAAACATGACGGAATAAAGATATCTGATAATCTTGATCCTCAGAAAATTATGTGTGATTTTGAATCATTACAACAACGAAAATTCGAGAATAAATACACATTGCCATCTAATTATAGATTCGTGAAATTAATTTATCAATCCATGTTAGAATCCTTGGCAATGGTAAACGATACACAGGTAAAGCTATCTGCACCTCTTGCACGTTCAATCGAAAAGATCAGATCCGAATTATCTCACGAGTACGAAAGAAAAAATTGTGGACAATCGTGTAATGCAATTGAGAAAGATTATGTTATTTGATTCTGTCAAAGGTGAAACAAGTGACACTGAGAGCAGCGACAGTGAAGGAGGACCCTTGACTGTGGTGATAGTTAAACAAAACCCTTGGCAAAATTGACAGAGTCGAACTATACAGTAAAAAAATATTTATGTATTCTGTTTTGTTTTTTTTTTTTCATATTTTAAATACCACTGACTCACCTACCGAGTTATATCGTTTCATTATCTGACACAGTGGCTATATTCTGAAATATAATTAGCTGATCATATTTTATTGAATATGTAGATCTTTGTATATTATCTGCGACATGTTTTACTGAAGCAGGATTGATACCAAAATATTTGGCAGCTGCATTTATTGATGGAAAAGTTATTTCTTGGCCTGTCTGTATATTTACAGACCTAATAACTCTTGCGTTCTTACAATAATTATTAACGCCATTTTTTCCAAACTTGCAATTCTGACTTTGTGTAACAATTCGTAAATTATTTAAGAAGTTATCAAGTTTATTACCATTGATGTGATCAATTACAAATCCGTTTTTAATCAATCCAAAATAACATTCATAGATGAATTTATGTGATAAATAATGGTTTTTCCCAGCACGGAATTTGAGAGAACCAGTATTAATGATATTACCGACTGTTTTTTTTAATATACAGTGCCTGATTACACCATCTCGAGACGCTTCATAATTTTTAATTATAAGATGCGTTACAAATTCTTTTTGCTCCATTTATATAATAATATTATTTGTCTAAATCATTATTTTGAAAATCTAGCGAGATAATCTTCTGCGGTTTTTTTGGGAGATTTACCTGACACTGTCAAGGTATTATTTTTTTTTATCATAGTATCGTTTTAGTTCTCAATATTTTTTACCGCCGCATTTTACACACAACTGAGTGTTTCCTCTGACTCCAACACCACATTGCACACACGGTTTTGGTCCTAGACTAACATTTCTAACATTTTTGCATATGGTAGCCGCAGAATTCATTTACACATGCTTTGTTACAAGGAGAAGTATATCCGATCATAATCCAATTACATCGATTCTTTGTTTGAATCATTATATATATACTAAAATTTAATTTAAATATATATTTGTCCTAATTATAATAATGGATGAATTATCCACAATTGAACCTTCTGCCGTCTCAGCGGGAGCTAGATTTGATCTTGACAGACTACCAAAATATAAATTTAGTTCTTCGATGCAAGATCCGGCTTTAACAAATAAGGATATAACTAAACGTATCCGTGAAGCCAAGAAGGAATTTCGTGACGATGGTGCGGCTCATGTGTGGTCAACATTTAGGATCGGAAATATTGTCGATACTATAATGAATGACAAAGAGAGATTATTAACCACCTTGATGTTCAAAAATATTTTATTTTAATAAAATTTATTGTAAGGACAGACGATAACACTTGGATTATCTGAGACAAGCGTGATCCAGTCCGCATACAGTCGTGAGATAATATTGTTCTCTTCAAAAATAAATCCAAACCCGGAGTACTTACTGGTATTGACAAACCATATTATGAACGAGAGTACCCTGTGACTGCGGTTGTCTATGCAATATATCCGCTGAATAATAAACCTAACGCTGTGGATCTCAAACCGATGAGACTGTCAGAGTCAAGAATAAACTGTGTAGCTGAACGAGTTACAGAACATTTCACAAACGCGATACGTAGTAATGGTTTAACAGATTTACGACGTAAAAAAAATAAATATATGGGCAGAAGCTGTTAAAGATACTGGAGCATCTATTAAAGATGTTGCTGAGCTAGAAAAGAAATTAAGATTTCCAATAGCAGTACAAACACTAACCGGAGAAATTTTGTACAAACCAAAATATATAAAAAATGGAAACCCTATAACAATCATCGATCATAATGCGCATGCATGGACTTTAGCAGTAACAATATTTCCACGAGATAGAAAGGTTAAATTTTATAATGGTCATATATTTGATTTTATCAGAAATATCAGTAAAAGTGATCCTGTATCTGTTTGGTTGTTTCAAAGTTCAGAATATGATTATTATGATCAGTTTGTACGGCCTAGTGGGGATATTTATCGTGCAGAATCTCTTCATGGAGAAATGAAAAATCTTGCATCAAAATATACTTCTGACGATGTCAAAGTTAGACAATTACTGAATAATTGTTTTACCGTTCCATCAGTTGCTGCTCACTTTGCAAAGGAAAAAAATTTATGGAAACCGACACGATTGGAATTTCTTGAAGATGTCCAGAAAAGTTGTATTGAATATGGGCACGGTGGATTATGGAATACTAAATACGATTATAGCGACGTTATCTCAGTTGATATGGTAGCCTGTTATCCTGGAAGTTTTCTTGGATACGGAGAATGTTCTGAATACTTTAAGAGATTTGGACATGCATCACACGAGATGACCAGAGTTGTGATAAACGGACCTTTACCAGATTTTGACTTAACCGGATTCGCATATATAGAATCATTCGAGTTTACAGAAAATCTCCATCCGATTGCTTATGCTTGGTTTGGAAAACATTTTTCAGAAAAATGTTGGGTTCCAATAGTACTATTACGATATATGCTTGATGCTGGAATTTTAACATTATTGAAGGTAAATGAAGCGATTATATCGTATTGTCCACAGAAGCAAGTTTGGTTACCAGAACCGGATAGATTTAATATTGATGATGCCAGGAAAGAATTTCCTGATCTTAACGATGATATTGTTAAAATATATAAATGCAGAGAGGAAAATAATGAGAAACTTGCAAAAGATCTTGGTAGAAAGATAATCGGTAAATGTACACAAGGAGGATCATACGACCATAAACGACACTGTACAAGATTAATTATGGACGATGCTGAACTCGATTTTATAACTGCTGATACAACGGAAAAAAAAAACACATTTATAAACCGATGTAATGCTTATTTATAAGACGGAACCAAACTAGGCACAATTGTGGGTTATACTGATGGTGACTCACCGCAATTTACTCATTTAAGATCTTCAATGCTAGCCTACGTTTCGATAAATCTACTGTCTATGATAAATATATTTCCTCGTTACGCTGTCAGAGTTGCTACGGATTCATGTTATATAAATAAAAAATATACGAATTTGTTAAAACCGTTACTTGGTAATGGTGAATGGGGATCATGGAGAATAAAACAAGAAAATATACTTAGTTATTCTGAATCTGCCGACGTTGAAATTAAGGAAATATATTACAAAAATAATAATCAAGCATCAAAGTCATCAGCACCATCTGTATATGATCCTGTGGTTAGACATAAGACTGTTTATCTTAACGGATGCGGTGGTTCAGGTAAAACAACTCGTGTGATTAAATTATTCCTGAACAACCATTCATAAACTCGCCAGAGAAATAAAAGAACGAGGAGTAAAATCATGTACATATCATAGTTTCTTCAGATGGTGCGGACACACATGGACTCCTGAGTGAATGGGTGAGAAATATATACCTAAATATATTATATGGGACGAGGTGGACACGGTGTCGTTAGAAATATTAAAAATATTCCTTGAATGGTTATTGACTAAAAATACTGCTGTAATAATGTGTGGCAATCATGGTCAACCACCACCCTTTATTGGACAGTCACCACATGAATGGCTGAAAAATAATGTAGATTACTACGAAGAAATAACTGATGACCATAGAGCTATTGATGAACCGCTGAAAGAACTTAAAAGGTTAATCAGACTACAGCCAGATAAAATACAATGTGAGATAATGCGTAAAGTAATTCCAGAAACTACTATGAATGATTTTTTTGAATTTATGAAGACCTGCTGATTTGAAAGTCGGAAGTAGAAAAATAGTTCGTGATGAACTGCAAGAGAAATTATTTCTGTTACATAAAGAAAAGTTTTCAAATCTACCTGTACCATTCTGTTATCGCCCAGCAGATACTCGACGACAGAACATTGAAGTTGAAATTCCTGGTAGTGGGATACAAAATCTTGTCTTGAATGATATTGTTTTGGTTGCTGTTGATGTTGTTGAGAGCGCATTAAGCATGGATAAAACTCCATGGACGTTAGGATACGCTATAACGATTCACTCGCCACAGGGATTAACTATTTCTGAATCAAATATCTGGATTGTCGATGATCGGATCGAATGGTCAAATTTAGTTTATCTCGCAGTATCTCGAGTCAGAAGAATATCTCAACTACATAGGGTTATTATGAATTTTACAGAAAATAATGATAAAACTGTTAGCAATGACGTAATAAGAAAAAACTATCTGGTCATAAGCAATGTGAAAAAAAAAATGAGCGTGACTTTGATATTGATACTGAATTTATTATAACACTAAAACAACTACAGAATAATCATTGTGCAAGCTGTAACGCAGTAATGTTGTGCAATATTCGAATAATAATCCAAGACAATTTACCGTAGACAGAATTAATAGTGATCTTGGTCATACACGTGATAATGTGATGCTGACATGTCTCGAATGTAATCGACGTAGAGGTGCTAGTTTACATAAGTGAAGGTGGTGGTAATTGTGTGTCCTCAGGAATTACTTGTAATTGTTCACGTACAAATCCACGTTGAGGGGCGGTTGAATCTAGTCTGTAGATTGCAGGTCTACCTGTGGATCTTACCACGCTAGAAATTTTATGTGTAGTCACACTCCAAATAGGATCAGTTGCTCTTTTCTTCCCACCTTCAAGTTCACCAGGTTCATATAAATATCTTACAGTTACATTACCTAATACTGGTTGAGAGGAAGATTCATGTTGGCGTATTTGTATATATTTTTTTGTGATCGCATTAGAAGGTTTCATGGAAGTTGCACGAGTAATTTCATTATTCAAAGCAGCTATCACACTTGGTAACCTTGCAACCCATTCACGAGATCTCTCCCCGGACTTAAAGTCAGTGGATATTTCCTTTGCATATTGATATCCAAATAACCGCTCAGCAAGTGTTCGATTAAATCTTTCAACGATTGCCTGATCACGATGAATTTCAGTATGTCCTCGTCTGATTTTAACGTTATGTTTTTTCATCAACGATAATACTACACCAAGAAATTCTTTGCCAGGATCAACTTGTAATAACTGTGGCCATCGTAGACCACCACGTTGATAAATTCGCTCAAACGCAGATGCAACTTCAGATGCTGTCTTTGTTGATAATGGTTCCGCTTCTTTATATCTACTTGCAACGTCAACGACAGTCAATGCGTATTTATATGTGCGTGATTGACGTCTACCAATTTTAATGGTGTCATGTGGTAAAAATAAAATATCTGCTTGATGAACTTCATTAGGGGTGCTGACATCAAAATGTGCGTACTGAATTTTTTTAGGTGGTGGTAGATAAATTTGCCATATTGCCTGTCGTGCTAACCACGCTGCAGCAACAGCATGTGAGACTGTTGCTACTTCAGCGAGTTTACTAATCGCTGCTCTGCCTCTCCAATACCCTCTTGGGCTATAATAAACAGATTCCATTATAATAGTTATATAATTAATTACCAGCCCCTAGCATTATTTTACCTTTCATAGCAGATTTTCTCTGACAGATTTATTGGGTATAGAATTTAACGCATGAATCAATTTAACATCTGCGAGATGCCGTTGTTGTAAATCTTTGCTTTTGTAAGCAACATCATGAACATGACACGCTTGATCAATCTTATTTATTGGATACTCTCCAGGTCTTGGTTGATCTTTATCATCAAGTCGTATATCAAGTCGAGTTCCAGGACCACAATAATTATATCCAGGAGGATGTTTCTCACCGGGGTATTTAGCCCATGGAGCTCCTGGTAATTTCCCTAATGAAGCAGCGATATCTCCACCGTTGACTGACAAGTCAAGAGGAATAAATTTATATTTTCTTGTGCCACATTTTACACATTTGCCTGTAATTGCACGTCTTTTATTTTTTGTTGTTGTTGTTGTTAATCCAGTGGTGGACGTGGGTGCTCTGCATCGAACACAGTATAAATTCATATTATTTATTATATGGATATAATTGACTTCTCAGCAACACGAAAACAAGAACCAGTAAGGCACCATCCAGCACTACCAAATTCTATTAGAATGATTATAATAGGCCCATCTGGATCTGGTAAGACATAATTATTACTTAATCTGATAATGAGATGGCTCAAGTGGGATAAATTATATTTGGTAGCACCATCTGTAGATGATCAACGGTGTTATGAAGTACTTAAAGATTTTAATGAAAATGCAAAATTGCTGAATGAAGACGGCAATGATGTTGTTGATTTTATTACCGATATTGATGAAGCGCCATCTTTAGATTACCTAGATGGATTTATTAATAACCTCGTAGTATATGACGATATTATGTTAGATAAACAATCAAATCCAGCTCGGATATTTTCCAGAGGCAGACATAAAAATACTGACGTGATTTATGTTACTCAGCGATATACACAAATACCTAAAGTGATCAAAGATAACTGCAATATTTTAGTCGTGTTTAATGGAGTAGATAATTATACCTTACAAAATATTTATTATACTTGGTGTTCAGGGGATATGGACATGATCAAGTTTAAAAACTTATTTTCAAAAGCACAAGCTGTTCCGTTCGGATTTATTACAATAAATTTACATGACCCAAGATCTAGATATCGTATAGGTCTGGATAAAATCTTTGGTTAATTATAGCAGCAGAGAGGGTGAACGACAAATTTTCCATGCACGAGTACATAAACGATCACTCACAAAATTTTAAAAAAACACGGATGTCAAC
The DNA here is from genome assembly GCA_016617855.1 of Megalonaias nervosa. Taxonomy (NCBI): domain Eukaryota; kingdom Metazoa; phylum Mollusca; class Bivalvia; order Unionida; family Unionidae; genus Megalonaias; species Megalonaias nervosa. Next base: position 10,640 of record JAECUM010076159.1, on the reverse strand, counting down.
GGCGAAGTAACAACGTTTGACGTTATTGACTTTTTAAAAAAAATTTACGTGCGATCTTTATTTTTTAGATATTTTTTGCTCAGATCCAATTTGTAGGGTTCACCCTCTCTGCTGCTTACTTAGCTTGAAGTATGGGGAAGAGGGCGAAAATTCTATCACCAGCCTGAAATCTCCTTTCCTTTGTATTTCCGTCATACCTTAATTTCATTCTTGACTGAGTACACCGAAGATTACATGTAGTTCTTGCATCTTCGCAAGCCTTTGATAATTTATATTTTAAATGAGAGACATAGTCAAGAATATTAATTTATGAATGTTCAGTTTAAAGAAGTTTCTCAGTTAATAACTTAAACGGTCCACGGACAGTATGTCCAAAACCAAGTTCAAAAGGACAAAAACCTAAAGATTCTTGAACTGATTCCAAAGCAGCAAAAACAGCAAATGAACGCCTTCATCCCAATCTTTACCTGTATCAGAGCAATATAACCAAATCATATTCTTCAAAGTTTGATGAAATCTTTCCAAAGGCTCTTGACATTGAGCGTGAACGGAAGAAGATTTAAACTGATGGATGTCCAATTCATTCATTACTTGCTGGAAAATTTCAGTGATAAAATTGGTCCCCTGTTGAGACGGGGCAGATTTGGGAAGCCCAGAAAGTGAACAAAAACTTTATGAAAGCTGTTACTATTGTTACTTTTAATGATCCTCAAAGGAACGGCCTCTGAAATTCTTGTATATACAGAAATTATGGTCAACAAGTATTGGTTGCCTGACTTGGCCTTAGGTAAGAGACCGGCACAGTCTATAGTTATTCTGCAAAATGGTTCATCAAATGCAGGAAATAGGTTGCGGATGAGTCTTAGGTATCTTCTGATTGGGTTTTCCAACCATATAACAAGTGTGATACGATATACGATATTTACGATCATAAGTTTTAATTTTCGGCCAATACAATGCCGTCATAAAGTTTCGTGAATGCTGCACATTATGACGTCTTACCCTAGAATTGGCTAATTACCAGGGTTGAGAAATATATTCCCAACAAAACCATCTCCAAATAATCAGCGTCGTCGAGTGTTATTTCTAACATCTATTGTCTTATAAAGATAAATTTTCTGTACATCTCAGAGCTTTTTTCAGAGTCGAAATTATTCGACTCGCATGGGGAAAAGACGACGATGTTCCGATTAACTGGATCCTATAATACACCGCACCATCAACGATAAGAAAGCTCCTCTGCAAAAGATCTTGTGATTTGCTATATAATCTTGGATGCTATCCCTACGCCGACTGGCTTGGCCGACTTTTATGTATGTTCAAGCCCGGATTTAATTCATTGCCATTGAGAACTCTATTAGGAAGGAGACAAAGTCATAATTTAAATATTGTCGGTCTTTGCGGTCGCAATATATGTTGTACACTCCGCCAGACACGAATTACCAAACTCATCTAATTGTGTATTCCTACAACTACTTCCTATATAATTCTCTCGAATTGACGGAAAAGACCGAGCGGTGTTCCCACTGACTTCTCTTCTCCATGATCGATAAAAGGGTAAAGGAACAAGACTGTGTGGCGGATAAGATGCACACTGCATATGTATGACATTGCTTATAGATATCGCCGTCCACTCACATGCTACCTTCTAACATTATCGGCCATTATTCATAGCTTCGACGGACCATAGCTTGAATATGTGCATTAGTGGCTGTCATTCGGATCATCTCGGATAATTACAAAACAAGAATTGCCAGAGAAGTTGTGAATTGCATGGAACTATTTCTTTCATTCGCAACTTCTCTGTCAACCATACAATCAAACACAGCGGAGGAGGCGGAAAAAGATTGCAGTTTGTTATTTCCGCTAACAAAATGTGCAATGTTCAAACATCATTAATTCCCTTTTTCCAAACCAATTGCTTATATTAGGCATTTTGGGATTGCGCACTACATGCAAGATTTTCTTACCTCCAAAGTTGAGGAGTTTACCTCCGAAACTGAAGACTTGACAATGGAAATGCTCCAATACGCATGAGCTTTTTTACGCTTTGCAAAAACAAGTGTTAGCAATTTTTTTTAGAAGAATTATGCTTGGCTTAAATTACGAGCAACATATATATAGACTGACATTAGCAAGCCTTGAAAATTAATAAAGGAATGAGGCCACCTGTTTGGAACAAATTTGTTGCTCTGAATATACTAACGTGACCTCCTAGTTGGTCGGCATAGGCATAAAACCCTAAATTAGATAGCATAGTCGCTTATTTAGTGGCTATGGTGCAGACTGGTGTAATTTTCTGTTTGTAATGACTGAGCCGACATTCATATGATGCATAGTTTGTATCACAGAAATAGTCGAGGTGGTCAGGATGGGTCAGCCTTTTACTCCATCACTGCAAGGAAAGAATTGCAGAAAATGCAGTTTGAATTGAATGTGATAGAGTTATCAAAGTGCACTATTTTCTACAGATAACATTTTACAAACAATTTTACAGCATTGTGGCACCAGTATTATCCTTCCTAAAGGAGGTAACCCACTTTTGAGTAGTAAGCAATGAAATCACTCTGCACCACCGCCGCTATGGTTCCGTTCTGTAGTTATTTTCTGTAGTTATTAAGATACTATTGAAAGAGGGACATGTATAATGTGAGGTTTTTTGCATACGCAACAAGCACAATGATGATAATGTTGATATAACTCTATACTTCTAAGATCAACTGCGACCGAAATTTCCTTATATGTAGCATTAAAATTGAAACGCAAGTAGTTAATGGCGACGACATAGCCTCATCTAGACCCTAATGTTAATTTGGTCGTTTGCACTATAGCCTCAAGATTTATAGCCTCACGTAGACTTCTATGTTAAATTTGGGGGGTTGTACCGTAGCCTCAAGATTGATTATGGGGTCAATAGGAATGGAACAGGTAGGGTGACGTCACGATACTGGTAACAATGTTGCAAGTGGCTGACCTGAATACGCGCGGTTACCTTAAGTAGAGACAAATACAATAGAGACAGAAACATAGAAACAGGGTTAGAGACATAGACATATACAACACAATCATAGATTGATGAACATCAATCTATCATACCTAAATTATACAATAGACTAAAAAAGTTTAGGCAAGAGAGAAGAGATATCTTTTCGAGAGATAGGAGTGGCCCTGAAAAGGGCCTTTGGGTTCTTTTTCTTCTATTTTCTCCAGTTCTTCCACCAGCTCTTCACTTTTCCAATAATTCCTTTCTTCTTCTTTTCTTCGCCTGCTATCCAGTCCTTATGTCCCATTGCTCTAAATTTTTTCTGCACCTTCATCCAATTGTTGATAAGTCTGTTAAATTCCTCTTTCTTCTTTTTGTTTTCTTTGTCCTTTCTCTCTTTTGCCGAGATATCTTTAATCTTCTTCACTTCTTCTTTCATTACCTTTTTCATCATATCTTCTGCTTTCTTTAACTGGTCTAAGCCCCATTTGACAAAAGACCACTCTGTCAAATTGAATATCTCTTCCAAAAAGCACCTCACTTCGATGACAACATCAAGAACCTGCTTCAAGGTGCCCGCTCTCAGATATTTAGGTTGGATGAAACCTCTTAACTTCTCTACTTCCTCCTCTATCATGCCTAGCACTAGATCCCTGGCTACGTTCAGGCTGATCGCAAAGTCTAGACTGCCTTGGAACCTCCATTCCTGTTGAAGTCTATCTACCACATAGGCTCCATCCACCATCCAGTACCAACTGTCTTGTAACTGGTTAAACACATTCATTATGATAGTTGTTGACTAGTCAACGCTGGGTAGCCAGACTGTTCAGTTCAGTTCTTTGAAATTATACTGGCTTTCGCACGTATTGTGCATGCGCCAGTGGTTAATGTATGTATAGCATACTGTTAAATTACAAGGGGGAAGGAAACCGTGCCTCATCCCCCAGGCTTTAATGTCCTAAAAGAGGACTACTAAATTAGCCCAAGATGTTTCGCTTTATTCGTGGGACAATAAGTCCCAATCGACTATACTAGCTGGCGAAATGACTTGAGTACTGACGCAGCCATAACTCGAGCTAGGGGCTATTGCTTGAAAGGGAATGGACCTACACGCACTCAAGTATAATTAGAGTTGCAGTCTGCAGTGCTACCACCAGGTGTCAATCAAGCAGTGAGAGACCTCCGTCGCCATTGGTCGGCAACTATGACGTCTCATTCGGGCACCTGGTGTTTGGACGAGTGGAAATCGTTCCACACTCCTTCCATGTACAGAAGGCCGAGTAAGGAAAAGGAGGAAGAGGTGTCCGCAGTCTGTGCGATGAAGCAATGAACGTCGTGTACGCCCCAAAACGCCCGTCCGTACTTATTTCAAATTCAGTCCAGTTATACAAATGGACAAAACCTAAGCCAATAATGTGTAAGCCACCTGTGCAATTATCCAAATAAAATAAGTTTCTAAATTTCGTTATTAATTACATTCAAGTTAGAATTTAGTGTACAAAGTGTACATACATATTTCTTAAATATACCAATCGGCTAAGTCGGAATGACTAATAAAATTTTTGTATCACGCATATGTTACTATCGAATAACTATTTTGACGGTGGTACCAATGGTTCAAATTTGTTTAAGAAATAGAGAAATTATCAAAAGAGGTTTTCAATAAAGCCGAAAAGAAAACCTCATACATTCACCCAGGCAATTGACGGTTGTTCGGTCTTTTCTCCTGAGTCCCAGGATGTCGAGGCTTCTCCGGTTTCGGTCAGAACTGGAAAGAGGCGGCGTATTCTTTCTTCTCAGGAACCCCAAAACTCAGTTGAAAGTCGCCTTCCCTCCAGCAACGAGTCTTTTCAGCCCCAGGTTTCTGGTCTAATGAGCGCCATCTCTCATTTCTCGTTGGGTAGGTAGGTGAGTCTATCACCAATGGGTTGGTAGCTGGGTCGCCGCGGTGGGCTATACATACAAGGGCCACGCTTCCGTTTTTCTTTTTCTTTGGTTGTCATGGCCCATGTACAGCTCGCTTAATCCGCTCCCTACTCCACCTCTTTTGGTAGTTACGCGTGGTTGCAAATGCTCCCTCCTCTTCCCCATAACGAGAGCCAGGATAGACTGCAGATAGAGAGTGCTGTCCTAGGCGGGCACTCTGGTGATGCTCCCTCGACGTCCACTGGATGAATGAGAATGATCATGATAACGATTGACGGCCGCTCCTCCTTATATATTTGAAGCACGGACGTGAAGGAAAACATCCCTTACACTCACTTCACATATTATATACTATCCACACAGAAGGGAAGAGAAGAAAAAACACACCATATATACTATCCACACAAACAAGCGCGAACGCATAAAACACACCATATATACAATCCACACAGACAGGAAGAGAAGAAGAACCCCCCCCCACTCACTCTACTATCCACACAAACGTACGCGAACGCATAAAACCCACATTATCTACTATCCACACAAACGTACGCGAACGCATACAAACACACATCTATACTATCCACACAAACGTACGCGAACGCAAAACACACACACACACATCAGTAAATGAGGGAGTGTTTATAGTCACAATACTCTACATTCATACAAATTGGCAGCTTGAATAGTGTCTCTTTTCTAGGGATCTGGTTAGCCCTGAGAAGGCCTGTTTTTCCTTGGAGCTCCAATTTCGCCTGGATAATGGTGACATCTCCCAGGCCGGGCACCACAGACACATCTCCTACTCCAATCATTTGCCCAATTCACATTTGTGACTGGGAGCGCAGAGGTCTCTTGAGTGGCTTCAGAATCGCAATCTTCAGTTTCTGGGATTTTGAAGACTTCCCTCCGTCTTCTATGCCAGACCCGGGGATCTTGCTGCTGTGGTTGCTCAAGGTTTCAATTTGGGGAGCCACAGGTCTTGGTGCTGGTACTGTTTGCCGTGCTGGTACTGACTGTGGAGACGTCCTCACCTCAGGTTTGACCTCACACTGAGGCCTCAGTATGAGGTTTGACAGGATTCTTTCTTCCTTCTCTTTCTTCTTTTTCCTCTTCTCTTCCTTCTCTTCTATTCTGGCTTCCTCCTGTATTGCCTCCATGGCCAGTTCGTCTAGGAGTCTCCTAGCATACTCCAGGTGCATCTGAAGTTCCAGTAACTTTGCAATTCTGTTACTCATCTTCTTCGAAGTTAACAGGTCAACGTTGGGTAGCCAGACTGAAGACCGTTCCGCTTTATATCCCTGGAGCACGGAAGTGTAGGAAAAAATCCCCTAACACCAAAACTTACAATACAACTATTACCATCCCATGGAACGCGCGGACCTAAAAGAAACACGTTGACTTTTTTACTCACAAACACAGACACACTATCGGACAAGACAGAGAAACGAAGTGTGGATTTTTTCTGACAAAAGAAACGAAGTGATTATAGACACACTTATATTTTATTTAAAACAAAAACACACAAATTTGTTTTGGCAATTGAATCAGTATGTCTTTTCGAGAGTATTGGGTATAGCCCTGAAAAGGGCTGTTTTTGTTAACGGGTAGTGATGACAATCTTTTATTGTCTAAGATTGCGTCCCCGTCTGGCGGAAGGCTTTCCTACAGGATACGGTCTGCTTCTTCGGAAAGAGAAGGAGAACTCCTTGGCAGTCGACAAACCTCTGTCTGAAACACGTGGACGTAGTTCGTGAGGACTTGATCTTTGTCATTTACGAAGAAGAACTGGATTTTGTAGAAAAGCAACGAATTTGGAAATGTCATCATTGCGGGCTACGTGACAGCCCATGCTCGCTTAAAACTGTACGAAGGTTTAGAACTATTAGGAGATCGTGTGCTGTATTCTGACACGGAGAGTTGCATCTACATCGATCGCCTGGGTCACCGACACCCTGTCATCGAAGGAGACCGTTTAGGAGCCTGGACGGACGAGCACCCCAACGACAAGATTCTAAGTTTTGCTAGTGGCGGTCCCAAAAATTACGGTTACGAATACCGAGATCCCCAAGGAGAAGTGCACACCGAGTGTAAATTGAAAGGATTGACTCTCAATTATCGCACCAGTCAAGTGGTGAACTTTAGCGCGCTGAAAGAAGCCTTGCAGTCTGGACAGGATCGAGATTTTAAAGTGACCACCTACGAACCGCACAAGATTGTACGTTTACCCACACACCAAATCGTCAGTCGGCCTTTGGAAAAAGATGTATCAGATCATGTACCAGAAGCGAGTGCGGCTTCCCATCCACCTCACTTTACCTTACGGACACGCTGGTATAAAAAAAAAAAAATTGGTTCCAAGACGATAGCCACCAACAAGAAGGATAAATTCGACACAGCAAGAATCGAATGAGAGGCCGCTGAAAACTCCAAGTTGAAACCATACCATTTTCCTGTCTTCTTCCCTGACTATTGTAATTGTGCCAGTCGGTTGGAAACGTTTCAAAAATGGCCCACGGATAGGGAAGTATTATCTACTGCGAATGTTTTAGCTAGAACAGGATTTGTCTAATTGGGATCTAAGACTTGATTTGGATACGAAGTACAGTGTTTCAGTTGTGGTTTGAGTCTGCGAATGGATCAATGTATCTATAAGGATTCAGCTATTCTGGAACATACTCAATGGTCTCCGCACTGTCCTTACCTTTCTATGGTCTTTCCACCCATCACTCTACGGTTCAGGTATGACGGTACCTTAGAGAAGGAAGTACCGTTGTCCAGGAAGAACAAAAGGAAGACTTCCAAAACTAGGCATAAAAAAAGGAACGATGTACAAGCTCGTGACTTCATTACGACTTGTATAAAAAGGGTCAACGTCCAAGACCGATAGTTTATTGTGACTGCCAAGACCAAGCTAGAAAGATGAATCCTTTCAAATAGCAAGTGTCAAGCGTAAGATTCAAGTCCAACGAGAAACTCGAGTACGATGCTGTGCATTGCGATGGCAGGGATGCCGTACGCTGTGACCTCAGCGATTCAGTACCACATCATCATGGGAACTTTGCTATACCTACGATGGAAAGTGATGCTGTGTGTGTCAAACCTGACGGATGCGAAAGCGATGCTACTCGTCATCGTACATCTTTTCACTTTACTGGTTTTCATGGTGAATGTGCGGCTACCACCCTACGGATGTCATCCAAAACTGAGCAAACTCCTGCGGATTTCACCGTACCCTCATCGAAATGAACCTGTGAAAGACGAATATTCGTTCCCTGTGCGATTACCTGAATACTGCGACTTTGAAAGTCGTTTCCAAACTTTCCGAGGAAAATGGCCAAAATATCTGGGAGGACCTACCCCCGAAGATATAGCTAGAGCCGGATTTATCTACTTGGGCGAAGGGGATAAATTCAAGTGCTTCAGTTGCGGTGTGTCACTTCACGAGTGGGAATAGAAAGATTCCGCTTACCTGGAACATGCTCGATGGTCTACGGGTTGTCATTACCTACCTTTAGTGGGACCTCGTCATTGAAGTGGCATACCATGTCGTTTAAGAAACCAGCTTGGCTAGAAGTCAAACGTTGGACAACACCTAGACAAGTATTTACACGCCATTTAAAAATAATATTCAAAGATTACCAAACGAACTGCAAAAAGAGATTTACAAGGAAATTTGGCAGGGACTTGTCTGAGCATAATCTCAATGGATGATTGTGGAACTTTTTTGTCGAGAAATTCACAACAGAAAAATTGACAAAAGTCAACAAATAAGTCAGATTTCTCTGGATCAAGTGTGCGTTCATCCGAATATTCCGCTTTAGACCATTTACATTAGAAGATTTCAATGACATTCTTGACCGTTTCCTGGAATGGCAGTGGTCAGAAATTACTCACTACGTCCGTTATTTTCGCTATAGGGGAAAGTGTTTGACTAACATGTGTTGGATACTTTACAAGAGAACATTCGTGGCTTCCCGGTGGAGTTGAGAGAACGCATTAACCGAGAGTTGGTCAAAATACAAGTGAAACAAAAACTCAGAATCATTTCTCTATTTTTAAACTATGCTCTTTTCCAAAGTAAATGAAGACTGATTATGGGAGGACACTACTTCAGTCACAAATATAAACGAGGCTATTAGCCACGACCCAGTAATTCTTGAATGGATACTTTACAAGAGAACATTCGTGGTTTGCGTGTGGAGTTGAGAGAACGCATTTACCGAGAGTTGGTCAAGTACAAGTGAAACGCAAAGAACAAATGCATCCGTTACGTCACCGATGTTTGAACCACTGGTACCTGAATGCTATAAGAGGACTGATTCTGATGAAAGTGTTCCAATGGTCAGACATTGATCAGCTACTCGTGGGCGAGAAGGATTGGTTTGTTACTTATTGTATGTACTACAAGGTAGACTTAATGCAACGAATTCCAGAAGAAGAAGAGTTAGAGGATTACCAAAATCTTTCACACAACGTAAACTTAGTTCAAGAGGAAACTTCTGAACGGTGTATGATGTGCAAGTTAGTGACTAAACAATTTAGATTTGCCACTGGAATACGATCATCTTTGTGCAGAAAGTACACTTATTGCCTCCGACAAAAAGAGGTATAAAAACTGGCTACCATGCTACGACCTTTATCAGTTGTGATACAACAGATTCCTTGGAAGGAAATCAATGACAATATTCAAACGGTGGAGTGTTACCAACACCTTTTACGAGAACTGTCTCCGTTGAATTGGGGTTGACGTGTGGTGTGTGTCTTAGTGACTTGCTTTCTGGGATTTCGTTTACCAGTCCATTCGTTGTGGACTCTTTATGAGCAGCACATACCACTCAAAAAAGCATGAAAGTGGTCCATTTACATGTACACGAAAAACTCATTCTGTTTAAAGCTTTGCGCTTTCATCTCGACACTTCTCGACCTCTACAGGAAAAAAAGATTCGTCAACTTTTAGGCACTGAAGATGTGTACGATGACGTGTGTGTAGCTTGTGACTTACACCCTCAATGGAAAGATGTACGTGACTGGAAAAGTTGGGGTTTCGAGGTTTGGACAAAAGAAGTGGCACACTATGCCCAAGATTTGTCATCCTAAGAAATTAAAACGTTCAGTGGAAAAAGTAACTTTTAAACCTGTGTTAGTGACAGTGCCAGAAGAAGAAGAAGAACCACTCCCTTCAGGACAGGACAGGACCGTCATCAACATCCCCGAAAGGCCTTTCCGGGAAGACCCCTGTGTGATTGTGCCAAGGAATGTAGAGACTCTAAGAACATTACACACCGTCCCTATGATACCACAACTTGATCACCAAACATGTTGTACAAAGACTTGTTTATATTTCATTATGATTGTTCTGATGTGTCTTTAATTTATGTACTTAAAAATTCGGCTTTTATGTATTTTTGTCTTTCGTGTTGTTCACAATTAAAGATGGCAATAAACGTGTCCTGAAAAAAGTATAAAAACTCTTGTCTTGTCGGTCTTCGTGTCAAAAGTGACATTTCTTACACTACTATGGCTACCTTTACTGTCTCTGCTCCCTCTTCCTCCACTTTCAAAGTCATCGATGAACACTTAGATCGTGCCAGTTGGGAGGCCTTGTGTCTTCGCCATCCCTTTAACATGCTCATTGCTGGGCCCAGTGGTTCAGGCAAAACCGGATTTGTCAAACGTTTGATCGAACAAAAACATCATTTGGATCGATCGTCCACCTCAACGAATCGTG